>MDUD01009314.1:0-30777 GCA_002216565.1 Crithidia mellificae
GTGCGCAGGGTGGACTCGCGAACCACCACAACAATTTGATGCTGATGGGGGCGAGCAATAGCAGTCAAGAGGGTGGTTTTCCGCCATCGCACGAACTCGAGAGTCGTAGTCGTGCGAAAAACGCGGTGGCGCAGCGTGGCAGCATGTTCATGGGTGGAGCAGCGCGAACTGGAGGGATGGGCATTGAACATGGTGAGTACGAGGAGCTCGTGACCCGCGGCAATGACGCGGCGGCAGAACAACAACAGCAGCAACAGAAGCAAGGTCAGGGCCAACAACAACGCGCGTTGCCCCCGTCTATCCCCTCCGCCTCGTTTGATGCGTTGCCGCAGCACACACCACCTCCGATTTCCCTCCTTCGTGCGTCGTCGGTGGAAAGTGATGTGGACAGTCACGGCAGGTACCCCAACACCGCCGCCACCAACGACGACGCGACGCGTCCTGCCGCGGGGATGCACGACGACGAACTGATCGAGGCGGAACTGCAGGATGTCTTACTGGGACGACGACACATGGTCGAGCGTCAGCGGCGCAATGAGGAGAGTAGGTTGTCTCTCGTACAGAGTGACAGTAACAGGAACAACAACAACAACAATAACCAGCAGAGCAACAATCAGAGTGTGGCGCGCAGTGAGAACAACACAACGAGTACGGCAGGTCTGTGCGCAGCGGGGACGAACCGGGAAGGGTCGCCAACGCCCATGAGTTTCGAGTCTCCCACGCTGGTCGGGGTGCTGTCGCGTGGCGAAGACAGATTCGAATACCACGACGACAGCGGCAACACCGTAGCCCGACTTCTGAGAGAGCAGCGTCAGCAGCAACAGCCTCAGCACCAGCAAGTCCAGGTCCAGACACAACAACAACAGCAACAACAGCAGGTTTCGCTCTTGCAGCCCGCTGCCGCCGCCGCCGCAGCGAACAACAACGCCAACACTGATGCTCTGGTCTGCAGCGCGGAAACGGGACCACTAACGGGTGCGCTTACGACACGTGTGGCAACACCGAACAGCGTTGTGCTTGGTCTGCCGAATCCGCTTAACAGCAGCAGCAACCTCGGTGCGAGTTCGGTGTCAACGCGCGATGTGGCGGCCTGCGCTGCCGCCCTCGGCGCGACGCCGAACACGCGCATGCTGCGACCAGTTAAGATTCTTCCCCTCGACACCCGGGATCGAATGGGCTCTGCAGATCACACCACCGTGAGTGCGACGACGATCACAGACACCAACGCCACGGCGAACAACAACAACAACAACAATCATAATACTAGCGCGTTTACAACTTCCGGAGTGAACAGAGGCGGTGGAATGGGGCTTCAAGCCTCCGCACTTGCAGCAGCGGTAGCTGCAACGGCAACTGCAACCGCGGTGCACTACGGCATGCAGGCCGGCTACGCAAGTCCGGAAACGGTGACGCCGCTGCTTTCCACAGAAGCCTCTAGCGCGGGCTCACCACTCAAGGTCACGCATGCAAACTCGCAGCCGTACAAGTTCTCCGAGCCGGCGAGCCTCAGTGTCTATGACGTGGGACAGCAGTCTTTGGAGGAGCACCACCAGCACTTCCGACTGACCGCCACAGGGGCCGGAAACGCACTGCTGCGACGCGGAGACACGGTGAACCGAAGCCCCGCAGCGCAGGCGCCGTTGTTGAAGGCAGGGTGCACGGCCGCGCCGGAAACGACGACGATAACAGGGGTGATCAGCACAACCGGAGCCGTGTCCGGAGCAGCAGCAGGAGGGGACGACAACACAACTTCTCAAGTTGCGGAGGACACGGTAGGTGGAGGGGCGAAGGCAGGGCTGGCGGTGGCGGACAACGCACTTTTAACCACGACCGACGTAGCAGCGCCCCCGCAGCACGTTGACCCGAATTCTTTCCCCACGACCGCCGATGCCGCTGTTCTTCCTACGGCAGCGGCAGCATCCGCGGCACCTGGCTTGAGTAGTTTGGTCAACGCGGATCGCGGGCGACACACCGGTCTGGTCGACCTCGCCGCCACCGCCACGACCAGCTCCTCCATCACCGCCACACCGGTCACGCTCGACATCGGACGCGAGGAAGAGCACGACGCGGACGCGGACAACGAGCTGGACTTTGAGAATGAATCACCGGAGCAGCGCGATGTGCTGATGACGCCGTCTGATCTGCAGATGGACCCGGCCGCCGCGCAGGCGCACAAGCGAACGCTGCTACAGAAACGGGCCTTGCATCAGCCACGCACCGACGGCGTCGCAGAAGACGAAGATGAAGAGGAGGGGGAAGAGAAGAAAGTGGAAGGCAGAGCCGCCAACGCCGGGAATCGTACGAAGGCGGTGGCGCGCAACGCAGATCAAGCCACCTTTCCCACAACAACGACCACCAGCGTGGCAGTGAATGCACCGACAAACAACAACAGCACGACGAACATGAACAACACGTCAGCGTCGACGCAGACAAACTATGTGCAGCAGGCGCAGCTGCTTCAACGCAGCGGGCGTCACGCCGCGGAAGAGCAACACTTCTTGGAACAAGCCCTGCATGAGCCACTCGACCTGGCGACATTGCACCACTCGAGCTACACTACAGTCTGCGACACGGTGTCGATCATTGTCTGCATGGTCGGCCTGCCAGGTCGAGGGAAGAGCTTCATCGGTAAGCGACTCGTGCGTTACATGAACTGGAAAGGCGTGCCGTGTCGCGTGTTCAACGCGGGCAACTACCGGCGCCAGCTCCTTGGCGTCGAGGGCACCGCAGGGGCGGAGTTTTTCGACCCGAACAACCCAAAAGGCGCGGAGCTGCGCGAGAAGATGGCGGAGCTGGCGTGCGAGGACCTGGTGCACTTCATCAGTTCCCACTCCCTCGCCGTCGGTATTCTGGACGCGACGAACACGACGCGGAAGCGCCGCGCGTGGCTGTCGGAGTACTTCCAGCAGGAGGCGGAGAAGCGCGGGGTGCCCTACCGATTGCTCTTCATCGAGTCCGTCTGCACCGACGACACGATTGTGACGGAGAACATTCTGCGCAGCAAGTGTGACAACGACGACTTCAAGAACGTGAAGGACGTTGGCGCGATCATCGCCGAGTTCCGCAGCCGCATTCTGCAGTACGAGAAGGTCTACGAGACCTGCGAGCCGGCGGAGCGCATGCCGTACATTAAGATCATCAACGTGAAGCACCACGTCATTCTGCACCACGTACCAAACGGCCTTGGCAGCCGCATTGCTTTCTTTTTACTGAACCTGCACCCCATTGCGTTTCCTATTTACGTCGCGTTGCCGGGGGAGACGGTTGGGGACAGCAAGCACGCCTACGGCGGCGAGGAGCGCTTAACGGCCCGCGGCGAGGCGTACGCGGTGGCGTTGAAGAACTTTATTCAAGATCGCTACGTCCCCCACATGGTCGTGCTTCACGCGACGAACTACTCCGTGCTCAGCACCCTGGCCCCGCTGATGGATGGGCAGACCGAAGATGAAGCCGCCCTCATTCTGCAGGTCCCGACGACCAACACGGGTGTGGTGAACAGCAGCAACAACAACAATAACAACAGCAATAACGTGAATGATATTACGGTGGTCAGTCACCACAGTCCGAAGACGAGCACACCAGCCCCGCAAGCGCAGCACGCGACGCCGCCAGGGCCGTCCACATCCGCCGCACGCCGTACGCCAAAACCGCCTCCGCCGACCATCTTTACGACCACGCCGCTGACACCGGGCACAAACGCCTCCGCGTACAACACCACGCACCTCACCGTGTCCTCGCCAACCGGACACCTGCTGCCGAGCGCGATGAACACGAATCAGAACAACAACAATCAGAATAGTAACAACAGCAATAACAACTCGGCGAGTGTGTCTGTCGTGGTGGCGACGCCGACGGCGGGCCTGCCCCCGCTGCTGCCGCTGCCCCGGCACGTCGACAACGCCGACCCGCTGACCCCCGCGCAGGAGTTCGCGCCCGGGCAGCTGCCCTCGCACTCGCAAACCTCCACCTCGACCACACTCGCAACGACCACGGCTTCCCCGACCTCCATGTCATCGCCCCATTCCTCCACCTCCCAGTTAAGTCCGCCACGGGAGGAGCACGACAGCCACACCACGTACAACAACAACAGCAGCAGCAGTATGGAGGCGAGTGGTGGTGGTGGCGCGGTGCGGGTGAATCACAGCACGGCGGTCGTGCACGGCCGCCACGTGCACCGGCAGCGGTCGCACAACGCCGTCTTTCCGACGAAGCGGCGTCACCAGCGCGAGCATTCACACACGCCCTCGCAGCACCGCAGCCGCAGTGCGTCTGCCGCGGCGTCTTCCCGTCAAGATGAGCCGGAGGAGACAAAAACAGTCAGCGAGGGAAATAACCGCAGCGCGCAACGACGGGTGGACGGAGAAGGCGGCGAGGAAGAAAGGAAAGAAGAAATTGATGTGCACCACGAACACCACAGCCGTCATCACCACCACCACCACCACCACCGATCGTCCTCGTCGCGTGGTCGTCGCAGCCGATCTCGATCCAGCAGCTGCATGCACACGCTGCCCAACACAGAGGCGCCGGTGTCAAAGCTTCACCCGTACTCCCCGACGACGACGATTGAGGAGTTGCGTGCGATGGCCGGTGGAGACCTGTCCGTCGTCCCGCTCCCCTCCTCTCACACGTTTCCCTCCACCAGCGAGAGCGCGCGACGCGAGCACAACGCATCGTCGAGTCACCGTCACCACCACCACCACGAGGGCGGCAGCAGCAACCATAGTCCGACGAATCACACAACCAGCTCCACCGGCTCCCGCACCACGCGGACCGAAGCGGAGGAGGCGACGGCGGGCGAGCACAAGTTCCTGCAGAGCGCAGCGCACCCGGCAAATGTATCCGAACCGCCCGCAACAGACAACAACAACAACGAAAAGACACGTGAAGAAAACAAACAGCAGGATGAGAGTGAGAATGAAAACGATGATGGGCACGCAGACGCCGCTGCGCCGAGCGAAGGCATCGTGCACGTGGAGAAAGTCGACGGGACCGACTGCGACGACGACAACGACGGAGCAGAAGGTCGGCAGGACGACTTCCCCTCTGCACATCCACAGACCGGTGATGACAACGCCAGCACTAGTGGGAGCAGTTCGAGTAGTAGTAGTAATAGCAGTAATAGCCATGCTGGAAAGGATCGCAACTCGGAGAGCAGTGATGACGCCAGGGACGATGACGACAGCTCGTCCGGCGGCAGCAGCAGTGAGAGCGAAGAGATGTGCGATGAAGTGCTGTGCCCGGTGCCGGGGCTCGACAACATCAACTACGGCCGCTTCAGTGGACACACCGCGGCGTGGGTGAAGGAGAAGTACCCGCGGCTGTCTGCCATGCTGTACGACATCGCCGAGGACGAACCAGCAGCCCCCTCAACAACGTTACAGTCGAACCAAAACGGAGGTAGTGGGAAGACGCGGTCCGGTGATGAGGTGCGCGGGGTTGTGAGGACAGACACAAATAACAACATAAAAAACAACAAACAAGCTTTCACCGTGGAGACGGGTGGAAAGGCTCCGACTAAAACCGCTTCAGACCCGCCGTCCGCCACTCGCGGCTCTCCCGCGAGCCCGTTGCGGGGAAGCGGCAGCAGCAGCACCAATCACAACAACAACACGAACACGAATAACACGCGCACAAACCCGGCGGATTGGTTGTCTGCGCCGCTGCCACCCCCGGTACACTACGCCACGCACGAGGAAGCCGTCGCACACCTGCAGCACGCCCCGACGGGCGCTGACCCGCGATTGAGCTATTGCATCCAATTTCCGAACGGGGAGAGCTGCCGGCAGGTGAACGTGCGGCTGGAACCTGCGCTGATGGCGGTGATGCGGACACAGTCGCCCGTCTTCGTCGTCGCGCCGCCGGTGCCCGCGCAGGGTATCCTAGCCTTCTTCATGGACGTCATCCCAGAGCTTTCGCCGACGCTGCGCATCCCCAGTGGGTGTGTGGTCGAGATCGGCGTGAAGGACGGCATTACGGTCCACCCGCTGCTGCCGGACTCGCTGCCCGAGAGCATGACGCGGTCGCCTCTGACGGTGCTGCCAGAGCTGCAGGGCGCGATGATCGGCGCGGCGGCAGCGGGGGCGACAAGTAAGACAACAAACGACGACAACACGCCCGTGGAAACGAAGAAGCAAACGACGGACGACGACAAAACGCAAGCAGAGTCAGGCAAAGTGTTGCAGACACCAGCCGTGGACGCTGATGTGACGACTGCACCGCAGGCAGCCCCTTCGGCGGCGGTGGAAAACTGCGACGACGGTGCCGACACGCGCGCAACTGGTGAGAGGAAGGAGAGTGATGCAGTGCCTCCCAAATAGCTAGGTTCTGCTCCGTGATGGTTTTTTGTGTTTTGTATTGCTGGAACTTTTGAGTTCTTTTGCTTTCAGTATTATTATCCTTGTCCAATACTTTTTCTTCATTTCCGTCACCAATTTCTGTCAGTTGCTTTAAAACAAAATGAAGCTTAATTATTTTTGGTTCTCGATAAAACATGTTCAGTGCTTACTTTCCTGTTTTCTTTTTCTCCTGTAACTGAAAAGTGTGCTGCTAATTGTCTCACTTCCTTATTTTTTTTCATTTTGAAAAAGCTGTATTTTTTCTCATGTGTTTTGCACCTTTGCTACATTTCTCCTTTTTATTTTTAGCGCGATGCGTTCCGTTCCTCGCTTTTTTAGTGTGCTTTTTTATTATTCTTATTATTGATTGAAGTCACGTAATCGCTTTTGTTTCTTCGCGATCTGCTTTGTTGACTTCATTAATTTTATAATTTGACCTTATTGTAGCTCTTTTCTATTATATTCATTCTGCATCTGTATGCATTTCTAAATCAAGGAAAAGAATTCTTTTTTTCAACAGAGTGTGTGTTCTCTGGCCGGTACGGGTTACTTAAAGCACGAAAAAGAGAGAAGGTGCAAAGATGCATCAAGGACGACGAAGATTTACGTCTGCTTCTCGTGCTTGAAGGTGCTTTCTATGTTTGATGCCTTTCTGCAATGGTATCAATGCACTGCGTTTTTAAAAAGAAATGAAAGTTGGAGCCGTTTACTTCACTTTGATTCCACATTCCTACAACGCAAACGCAGTGTTGCTTGTATCACACACCCTGCATCATGTACGACTACCCAAACCTCCTTTTGTTCTTCCTTCTGCTTCCACACACTCCTGGTCCCTTTCTTTTTCTATTTTTCCTTCGCAATCGCTTACATATATGTACTTACGCAAAACATATTTCTAGCGTGCATTCTATTAGTGGTACATAAGCTAAAAAAAAAAATTCGAACGTAATTGAACTAAACATTTACGTGCGATAATGCAGGTGTTATCGGAGGCAATTCCGATGACAGACGGCGAGGTTTACGCTTTGCTGCGTCGCCGCCGAGATGAACGCAATGCGGCTCGCCACCCGCCTTTCGGCCTGCAGCCCGTCCTCGCCGACAGTCACGCCGTCATGCAGCAGCCTCCGCAGCGCAACGCGGTGGTGAACACCAACGCAGCGAGTTCAAACCTTTCCGGTGGGGCCGGTGGCGTGGCGGGTTCGGTGGTGTCCGGCGTGGCGGGCAGCGTAAGCAGCGCGCACGGGCGAGCGGTGCCGGCGGATGCGCTGGACAGTGCGGCAGCCGCGGCCGCGGCCTCCACGGCAAGCCTACTCGCCGCGCCCTCCTCGGGCCATCTCGTGGTGCTGCTGACGGAGGTCACCATGCTGAACTACCTGGCAAACCACGCCTCTCTTCTGCATGACGCGTCAGTTCCATCCCACGCCACGGAGGCACCTGCCGCCGGTGTGGATGCGGAAGGAGCGGAAATGAAAACTACCACCGTCGCCACGATGACGACATCAGCGGCGGTCGCGACGCACACACTGCGCGATGTTTACGGCCCTACGTCGGTGTACGATAAAGGGGTGGCGGAGGCTCTACCGGAATCGGGTGTGACGCGCAGCCTCTTCATTTCCACGACAACGGCCACTGCCGATGCACTGGTTGACGCCGAGCACATCGCTGCCGGTTACGCAGACCTTGCCAGGCATCGCCCCGGCTCGACCGGGCACGTCCGTGCCGCGGTGGACTTGCTTGATCAATTCGATGAAGCCGGCAGAGCGCAGGAGCGCATCTACGCCGCGGGTATTCGCCGCGTCGTGCATCAGCTCTTTCAACAGGGGCTGTGGACGCCGTCTGGGGAGGCTCGACTGACGATCCGCGACGACAAGCTCGACCCAACCATCTCGCCGCCGCCCCCGCACGCGTCGGTGAAGGCGGAGAAGCAAAACGAAGAGGACGAAGAGCAAGACGCCCTGCGCCAGCAGCAGCAGAACAACAACGGCTTTCCTAGCATGAGTGCAGACACGAGTGTCAGTGGTGGTGGTGGGGGTAACAATAAAACAAGTGTTCACGGCGGAGCGCAGAGGGGCGAGGGTGCCGCCGGGTTTACCGAAGCGAGTTTGAGTGATCTGCACGCGAAGAAGTTGAAAAATGAAGCCGCCGCGGCCGCGTCAATGCCGTTGTTGCTCGAGCCGAGTCCGCTCTGGGGGCCTGTCGGCGCTAGCACCACGACCGCCGCCACCCTCACGCGCGCACGCGCCGCAGGGGGTCGGAGTGCCGGGGACGCCGCCGCATTCTCTTCCTCGTTGCAGGACCCACAACAACAACAGCAACAACAGCAGACACAGCAAGGGCGTCGATCTCT
The DNA here is from genome assembly GCA_002216565.1 of Crithidia mellificae. Taxonomy (NCBI): domain Eukaryota; phylum Euglenozoa; class Kinetoplastea; order Trypanosomatida; family Trypanosomatidae; genus Crithidia; species Crithidia mellificae. The sequence continues at coordinate 8,683 of MDUD01009314.1, forward strand.
TCTGACGAGCGCAGAGCTGATGCAGCTCGTGGTGGGGCGGCCACGGCGGCCGTTGGATGTGTACCGTTTGCTGGACGACCTGGACAGTCGTCTGCACTACAACGAAGAGGCGATTGCGGCTTTTGTTGAAGGCGTGATGGGCGTGTTTGGAGGTGAGCTGCAGACATCGTAAAGGGTCACTTTTTTTATTGTCATTATTAAGTGGTGAAAAGGTGATAAGCCTCGATTAAGTGGATGCTTACAGCTTTTTTCTCCGGACTTTGGGAGCTTGGCACCGACATAAATAAATTAGGTTACTGAAAACCGCGTATGGATGTGAAAACCTGAAGTGATTTGAAAATACAGATGTGAAGCAGTCGCATCAGACAAGTAGTAGTAATGAAGTTCCGTTTTTCAACCGGATTCTCAGTCAAGTTTTAACGTTACCTTTTGCTGAGTGCTGACACTGTGTGAAATTATGTGTCTTTACTGAAAAACAAGAATGGCTTGTTTGCAAAAGCATACGTTTGTGTGTTAGCTACGGGTCATCAAAGAAACAAATATGTAAAATCTGTTTTTCACTTTCAACCTCTTCTTGCCTCTTTTCGTATCACATCTTGAAAAATACCAATTGTTGTTGCCGTGTCGCAGCTCAGCGCCAATTTATACACTCACGCCAATAGATAAGTACCTTTCTCGCCACCTTTTTTTCGTTACAAACTTCCTCTTCCCATTTACTACGTTATTCCCTCGCCCAGATTAAATCGACATTTTTTTTCTTCTGTTTCTTGTCTTGTTGTTTTAGAACCGAAACGATATCAAAAGCTCTACACTTCCATCAAAATCATTCTTGCACTCATATACGTGGAGTTCAGAGCGAGGAAAACGGAAAGGAAAAAAAAACGAATTAAAGTTGGTGATAGCCCACAATTTACTTAAACAATTTTTCTTTATATTGTTGTCGTTGTTGTTTACAGCTCACTGCATTTCTCGTATTTAAAGTTTTTGACGTTCAGCCGCTCTTTCAAACCTCTTTTCCACGTCACCGTTTTTTTGTGTGTTTTACCTCTTTTCCATTCGGTGTTGTGCTTTTCATTTTCACGGTGTCGTGTCACGTCTTTCTGTGTGAGTCGTTTGAGTATTTTGCCTGTTTGGCAATTTCGTTCTTTTTCGCAATTTATCAGCTGTGTCTGCGACTTGTGGGAAACATTTGAAGTTCTTGAATTACCAGCCACCTTTATCATTTTTGGAAAAGGGCTGTCTTTTATTCGCCTTTGTTTTTTTGCTCTCTGTTTTTCTTTTTGTTTCTATACATTGCGCAGCTTAATTGCTGGTTTTCCTCGTCACGCGACTTTTCTAAAACACTGATTGCTTTTCGATTCGTCTCATCGAGCTCTCTTTTCCTTTTTTTCCTTCTGCTGTCTGTGTGCCACATAAGCTCCGCACATTGCCTTGTTTTGTACTACTTCTTTTTCTTTTCTGTGTGTGTATGTGTGCCGCTAGAGGCTTAAAAACGATCTACGTTTCCTGAACAATTGTCGCCTGTTCTTATTCTCGCTGTTGCACGCTTGCGTGTTTTTTTTTTAGAAAACAAAACTTCGTTGGATTTCACTGTATTATAGTTTGCGTTTTTTTTTTGTTTGGTGTGTGTATTAGTATTGGGCTCTTTCATATTTAATTTTTATCTTCAATACTCGTTTTCTTTTCCTTCTTCCTTTGCCGCGTTACATTCCCGCATGTAGAACAGCAAAACCAACGTGAGTACCTACTGTAGAATCGCGTACTATCTATCACACGTTTTCTTTTAGTTCGTTGTTTGTGTGTTTTCGCATCTCTTCACCCCGGCTCCTTCAATTTTTCTTCTTTCTCCGTTTCCATTATTGCTTCTACTTCTGTTCTCGAACGCAAATCTTCTGCCTTTTTTTTTTCTTGACTTTTATAGTTCTTTTCCGCTTTTTAATTTGTTGCATTTGATCACCTGCTACCTTGTCGTTAATTGCAGATTTCCTTTTCACCTTTGGTTTTTGGTTACTTCGGCCTTTTACGCTTTTTCTTTTTTTGAGTGACAAGTCTACCCAAGTGGTTGCAATTTTGCGCAAATCGCGAAAAAGAAAACGTGAACTTGAGCAGCCCGTAGTAGTGTTTCCGTTTGTGTGTTTTGAAAAACTCGCGTGCACTTCCTCTTTTTCTTTCGAAGCTTCAATTAAAGAAAAAATTTAGAATTTGTTTGTGATATCGCTTCTGCGTACCAGAGTTCTCTTTTGTGCTTTTTTGATCTCCATCTTTTGCTGTATTTTTTCCTCCCCATTTTTCCTTCTCAAACAACAGCATCATCTTTTTCTCTCCATTATTGGACTGTCCGCTCTTTCCCTTTTTTCTCTTGCAACTTTTGCGTCGTTTTACAATCAAGGCTGTTTGTTGTTTTCACAAAGCAAGCTGGCAACGGATCTTGAAACACTGAGGCTTTACCCATTTCTCTTTTTTCTTCTTGCGCGACATAAATTTCCTTTTTTTCTCTTTACTTTCCCTTTTCGGTTTTCCAACGCTCCACATCTCCAATTTTGGAAAGCAGTAGATTTCTTTCACTTCTGCGCTCGAATTTTCATTTTGTTCGTTCAGTTTACAGTCGCATCCGTTGAATTTGCATTGTCATTGCTGTTCACTTACACTTAATTTATCTTCCTACTTGTTCCACTTATTGACGTTGTCACCTTTTTTCTTTTACTTGTATTACTACCCGATACACTTTGCCCAGACATTTGACTATTTTCTATCTTGTTTTCTCTTTCCTCCCTTTTTTAGGTCGTCTCGCTCCTCCTGTTTTTCTCTCCCCCACCTACCTTGTCCTCCTAGCGCCGCTAATAATAAACTTTGTGGATTCAGCTCGCGCACGTGATTATTTATAACCTCTTTTTACGTGGGCAGTTTTACGCTTCTTTCTCTATTCTTCCCTTTTCTCTATATTGTTGCCTTTTAATTTCACTCCTATTTTCCTTTTTTTCCACCTTTTTCCGTTTTACCACACGCTTACAAAATCAATCGCTTCTGGGCTATTTTCATAATTTTTTTGTGTGTGTGTTGTTTGTTTTAGAGACCTTTTGCATCTCAATACTTTTTCTGTTTTCTTCCCTGACTGTGCTTCTTGTTCAGTAGTTGTCGGACAACATGCGCAACTTCTTTGGCCGTCTGGTCGGCAAAAAAGCAAGCAGCAGCACCGATGCACCGCAGCAGAACACCACCACCAGAACATCAACAACGGTGCCGTCCTTGAAACCGCTTCAGATTAACACAAATAGCGAGCTAAATTCAGGAAGCAAGGATTTACGAACAAATGAGGTGGAGGTTGACGACAGCGGGTACGTGTCCCCTGGCCTGTTAGACGTCGCGGCGATGTCTGGTTTGTCCTCGCCCGTGTTCTCCTTCGGCAGTCGAAGCACCACCGCCGCAAACTTCGGCGGGAGTAGTAGTCCCATGAGCACAAAGCCGCCGCTGCCGCACCGGTCTGTGAGCGCTGCGGATGCAAACACGGCGTCGTCGTCTTTGATGCAGAATCAGACAAACACAAGCAACAACAACAACAACAGTATTAGTGGTGGTAGCAATGTGAACCCTGGAGCGGAGGAGGACGAAGAAAATGAAGATGACGACGCTGTGGATGATTTTTTACAAAACGTTATCGCCGGCAAAACGGATGTCCTGCGCAAGCAGCTGGCGCAGCAGAAGCTGGAGGCGGCGGCGGCGGCGGCGGCGCTGGCGGCGCAGAACACGCACAGCCACAGCAATTCCACCCTGCCTGGCAACAGCACCGCCTTTAACAACAACAACAGCAGCACCTTAGAGGGACATCGAGGCAGTATGGCGAGTCGACAGGGTTCGAATCTGGCCTCGCTCACCGCCGGCATGCACAACAACAACACTAACAATAATGCAAGTGCAGGTCCAACCCCTACCGCGTCGTTCTCCGGCGAAGGCCGAAATGCGAATAATACTAATAATAATAATAACGGTGCCGCAGGCTCCAGCGGCGCACGGGCAAACGCATCTTCCCAGCAATCACAACAGCATCGACACCGCTACGTGAGCTCCGCCGCGCGGTCTCTGCAAGATTACGAGCTGATCGCGTTCCTGGGCAGCGGCACCTTTGCGGAGGTCACGCTGGCGCGTCGGAAGGTGACCGACGACTACTTCGCGGTGAAGAAGATCTCGAAGCAGCGGGTGAAGGAGGAGGGCTGCGTGGAGCGCACCTTCACAGAGCGCCAGCTGCTCGCCAACCTGCAGCACCCTTTTCTCGTTCGACTCTACCAGGCCTTTCAGAGTCAGACGCACCTGTACCTCGTGTTGGACTTTGCACAGGGGGGTGATTTGTACTACTTGAACATGCAGCAGCTGTGGCTGCGGAGCATGCGGCGAGTGCTGGTGAAGATGCAGTACCCGTACTACCAGAGCACGTCGAGTACGTTTAACGTGCTCCCACCGGGAGGCGCAGGCGGGGTGCCACGCGCGAATTCGTCGCCCGGGACTGTTGCCTCTTCCGCCACGCCCCCGCTGCCCAACACATCGTACGGGCACGGCGCGCAGCCACCCTCTTCACCGCAGCCACCTCAGGAGGCTCCACGGGAAGAAGATGCGGAAGAATCGCTCTTGCACCCACAGCACCGCCATCATCATCACCACACCGGCAGCGTTGCCTCGTCCGGGCACGTGCATCGGCACCACACGCACAGCCACGACGGCTCACCGCACAAGCACAAAGGCAGCAAGAACAATTTGAGCCAGACCAGCGGCAGTAGTACCGCTCTTGGATCTGCGGCGGCGGCGGCGGCCGGTGCGTCATCAAACTCAGCGGATCAGGAGCAAAAGCAGGAAGACGACGATGTGTCGGAGAAGCCGTCGCAGACGTCGGCGGCCTCCTCCACCCACGCGAGCACCAGCGCTTTTGCGCGTCCCCCCCTGCCACCGTCGAGCAGCGAGCAGACAAACGGCCACGATGGCGCGGCCGGCACGGAGAGCCGCGCGTGTCTCTCGGGCACATCGACGATGTCTACTCTTACTGCTCAGGGAGTCGGGGCATCTGAGAAGGGCAGTTATGGTGCGAAGAGCGGGTTACCGACGACAGGATCACCACCCGCATCCGCATCAGCATCAGCGAACACCGGCAGCGCGTTCACCACAACTCGAACAATGACAGACTCCATGACGCAGGCGGGTGCCGGGGTGAGTGACCGTGGCGCGCTCGCTAACCTGGCGGATGCCCCGACGGCACCACCGCAGCTCCCGACAACGCTGCCTTCGAGCCCGTACAACCACCACAACCACAACAATAATAATAATCATCTGCGCGGCGGTCGTGCGATGCCGGACGAGGACGAGTCCGAGCTCGATTTAACCGACGTGAACAGCAGCATTGTCGGTCCGACGAATGGAAGCAGTCTGTACAATTCAGCCTCGACAGGGGTGCGACGGCGGGTGCCGGACTACCGCTACTACACCACCGATGCCGTGGATGAATTTAGCGCCGCGGGGGCGAGCACGACGACGCCGCAGCAACAACAACAGCAACAACAAGTGCGTGGCATACCGCCACTGGGCAACGAAAGCGCGAGCATGAGTGGAGAAGCGGGCAACGAGAACCCTTCGGATGAACTCTTTTTCACTGCGGCGACGACGACAGGTCGTGGAGAGGATGGAGGTGGTGTACTCGCCTCCCCTGCGTCCACTGGCAGCACTCGCGATCACAGCACGCACAACGTTCGAGGCGAGGCAGAGTCCACGGGGGCGTATTCCACTACACTGGGTGGTCATTTGAACAACAACAACAGCGGAGGCGAGGATGTGTCGTCGGCGTCACCGCACACCACCGCAACGCCAGCCAACGCAGCGGCGGGGACGTTACAACAACACACTGCCCCAGCCGCGTCGACTGTGATGGCGGGGCCACCAAAACTGCGCTACCGCCTGCGCCGCGCCGGCCGCTCAACCGGCGTGTCCACCGGCGACTCCTCCAGCAGCGATGACGACGACGACAGTAGTAGTCCACACCACCACCACCACAACAACCACCACCGCAGCAGCACAGGTCACAGCAGCAGCGGTGGTGACGGAGTCGACCAGTCCGCCTTGGGCCTCGCCGGCAGAGAAGAAAGCATGTCGAGCGGTGGCGCTGGGCGTCGACGCAGTAGTCAGGTGGCGAACAGCAGCAGCAACGCGGATCCAAACCACCTTCACCAGCATTATCACCATCTACACAACAGCAACGTACCCTCGACGGTGCTTTCTGCTACGACCCCGTCGCGTCTCCCGCCGTCGCTGGCGAGCCCATCTCGCCGACGCAACAACAACCGCGGCCAGGCAAGCAACTTAACGGGTCCCAACGCCCGTGCGGAAAGTACCGGCCCGAGCCTGAACAACACCCTCACGACTGCGACGCTGAGTGGCGGCAACGCGAGTGCGGTGGAGGTCAGCAACAATTCTTTCTCGTCCCTCGTGGCGACACCAGCGGAGGCGACGACGACGGCGGCCGGTACGCCGAACACGGCGCTGCTGCTCCTGCAGTCACCGCCGATGCCGTCGTCCGACAGCGGCGCTGGGGCAGTGGCGGGCGGCGCCGGCGAGGAGAGTGGAGCCCAGCGCGATGGTGAAGCCGCTTCCGCGCCGCAAATGAACACACGCGCCGCGAGCCGAGCGGATGGTGGGGAGAGTAACAACACTAATAACAATAGCACCCACGAGAACAATAGTGTGGGAAGCAGCCGTAGTGGGGATGGTGCGAAGCGGGTACAGACGAGTCCACTGCAAACCGCACCCGCCGCCGCGTCGCAGCGCTCGCGCAAAGCTTCACTGGACCTGGCGAAACTCACCCAAATGACGGAGCACGCGTCTTCGGACGACACCGCCGCTCTCTTCGCTGCTGCCGCCTCTGCTGCGGCCTCCCGTGGCGATCGGGCGAAGGCCACCGCGGAGGAGAAACGGGGTAAGAAGGACAAGGAGAAGAAGAAAGAGAAGAAGAAACACCTGGACGCGACGCTTACGGAGTCGGCCGCGGGGGTGACTTCCCTCCCTTTAACGGCACGTTCCGACGACGCAGCCGGAGCCACCGGGGAGTCTGCGGGTATCTCTACTGGCGAGCACAGCAGCGAAAAGCACGACAAGAAGAAGAAAAAGTCGAAGAAGTCGAAGACGAGCACGCCGGGTGCGGAAGGCGGCGCCAACAGGAACAACAACGAAGGGGGAACGGCGGCGGCCGGAATGGTCACGGAGAACGAAACTGACGTCGACCCGTCATCGATCCTTTCCGCCGCAGCGGGGCAGGGTGGAGCTGCGGGAAGTAAGAACGACAGCAGCAGCACGAAGCGGGCGAAGAAGAGCAAGAAGACCCGCACGCCACTCACCACCCAGGGCGGCAGTTTCCTAAACGCTAGCGACAACCTTCCGAACCAAATTAATAACAACAACAGCCAAAGTAGTGTTGCTCCTGTGCATTCGGGGACCGGTGACGGTGGGAAATTGCCACGGTCGGCCTCTGCGCCAGATCCGGGCTCCGCCGTGAGCGGGATGGGCATCATCAGCGGCGGCGTCCACCCGGCCAGCCGCACGGGGGCCGCAGGGGTGGCCAGCGGCCCTGTCCTGACACCGCGCGGGCAGCCAGGCTTGGCCATCCCGCTTGAAGCCTCCCCGGCGCAGGAGGCCGCCGCGAATGCCGCGGCCGCCCACGTCGATCTCTCCGCGCCGTTCCAACAAGTCGGAATGGAGAGCAGCAAGACGATTCTGCACGACCTGCCAAAAGAGAAATTTGCACCCGACGACACCCACCGCTTCCCGCTGCGCCTCATCGCGTTCTACGCCGTCGAAGTCGCCCTCGTGCTGCAGTACCTCCACGGTGAAGGTTTTCTCTACCGCGACCTGAAGCCGGAAAACATCCTGATGCGTGGGGACGGCCACGTGATGCTGACCGACTTCGGTGTGGCGAAGTACCGCAAGGGTGCGGCGATCGCCACGGCGGCAGGGTTGAACAACAATAATAATAGTAACAACAGTGCGTCAGGGGCCGCGGCGAAGAACACGGACGACACCACCGCGAACCCCGCCGGCAACCCCGCCGCCGCGACAACGACCGCGGATGGCAAGGCGAACAGCTTCACAGGGACAACGCAGTATATGAGCCCGGAGATGCTGCGCGGGCTGCCGCACGACTCCCGCACCGACTGGTGGAGTTACGGGTGCCTGCTCTTCGAGTGGGCCAACGGGCGGAAGGCGTTTGACGGCGCGAACCAGTTCTCGCTCTTTCAGGCGATCGTCGAGGAGGATGTGAAGGTGACGCCGGAGGATTACCGACTGACCCCGCTGGAGGTGCACACGCGGGTTGCGCAGCTTCACTACCGGTCAGAGGAGCTGCGACTGGCCTATGAAGACCGAATGGCGCGTCGGCATCGCGCAAGCGGGCTGGCCCCGATGACGGCAGCGGTGGTGTACAACCGCGATAGCCACAGCTTCGATGTGCGGCTGCTGACGCCACCGCTCAGCCCAGGCGAAGACACCGCGGCACATCACAACAACAACAACAACAGCAACACGGATAGCCCGGGAGAGGAGCGGCGCGACAACAGATTCGACAACCTCTCTCTCGCTTCGCCACCGCAGCACGCAGCCTCCTCGCCGCCCGTTCTCACCACCGCCACCGCCGCAACAGCAGCAGCAACAACCGGCGCAACGGGTCGTGGCGCAGAACGAAGTGACAAGTCGCCGTTTTCCGGCCTGCCCCCTACGCCACCGACCCTGACGACAACAACAGCAGCAGCGAATACGTCTTCCCCGTCCGCCTCCACGACGAGTCCCACGATGTTCCCATCAAGCAATTTACTCTCCCCGTCCACGCAGCTTCCGCCCACGGTGCAGAGTGTCCGCAACTGCAGCGGCAACAACAATTTGAACAGCGCGGCTTCCCCGACCGCGGCGGCGCAGCGTTCGCAGCGACGGCTGTCAAATCGCTCCTTCGCCGGAAGTGGACTGAATGGTGGAAACAGCGGCGGCAGCAGCAGCTTTAACAACAACAATACTTACACCACGACGAATGCGAACACCAGCAGCGCCGGCGCGGTGGCGGCGCTGCTGAATGACTCCTTCGCAAGCCAGCACGGCTTACCCCTCACCCCTGGCGGACTCCTGCACAGCCACAACAACAACAACAACAACGCCAATTTTCACGCAGACGACGCGGGTCCGCAGCTGCCGCACAACGCGCACCTAGGCGACTCCTTCAACAACGCCTCCTTCGCAAGCATCGCGCACAACTCCGTCTTCAGCCTCGCGGGCACCCCGACAAACTTATCCCTGCGGCTCACGACGACGGAAGACGGCAACATCGCGGCGTTGGTCTCCTCAGCGTCGCCCACCGCGCTGCGCGAGCAGCAGCGACGTGAGCGGCAGCGGCAGAGCCGGCGACGCCGCGCGCGACTCTCCTGCCTCGCCATCGACGCCGCCACGCGTGACCGCTACGTCGACGACGCGGTGCAGCAGATGGAGGAGGCGCAGTCGCTTCTGAAGGACTTAACACTCAAGTTGTTAGACCGCACGATGGAGTCCCGCCTCAGCGGACCGGCGGTGCTCGAACACCCTTTTTTCACCTGCCCGTACGTGGTGTCGCAGCTGTACTACCGCGTGTACCAACAGCGCTCGCTCGTGCGGGAGCTGAAGCGGTCGATCGCCTCGCCCACCTTCGGCTACCCGGTGACAAACCGCAGTATGACGACTACAGCCGCAGCGAGAGCGACGGCAAGCGGCGGTGCCGGCCTGGGTGGTGCGGGACTCGGGTCCTGTCCGTCATTTACAGATCTGACCGGTTCCATGGCGCAGGACGGCCTCTCACCTAACACCGGCAACTATCTGATGAACAACCTCCACAACCCCACGAACGTTTCTTTTTCGACGCTGGCGCATGGGAACTCGTTTACGCCCGCCAGCTTTGGCTCCACGGGGCGTGGCGGGGCGGGCTTCGATAGCCAGTACGGCTCCTTCATCTCTCTCCCGTCGCAGCGCCGTCCAGAGGACTGGCGACGACTCTTCCTGGAGCGCCGCATTCGCGCGCTCTACATGCCCCGTCTCCGCACGCGTGACGACCTGCGCTACTTCCCTTCCGCGGTCACCGCCACGGGTCTCTCGGCCGCCGTTGAGCAGCACCGCCGCATTAAAGAGGTGAAGGAACAGCAGAAGGAGATGCTGCGCGCAAGCAAGGCGACGATGCTGAACAGTAACAGTAACAACAATACGAGTATGGCAAACGGGAACAACAATAATATTAACAACGGGAGTGGAAACGTGAACGGTATTCTCAACAACAACCACAGCGCGAGTGGGAATTCGAGCATTACAGGGACGTTGAGCGCCGCGCACAGTCAGCTTGGGGCCGCGCTGCAGGGGGCGGGGGACTCCGTGGTGGTGGTGCCGATGGACGCGGAGGCGGCGCATCAGATGCAACAACTTCTCGCCAGCAGCCTTCACAGCACGCAGAGCCGCGAGCACAGCCGCGTCGCCTCGCACGACCACCCGACCACCGACCTTGACGACGACCACGATGACGAGCACATCAACAACAAGACGGCGACGGAGAGCGAGGATGCGCACGTGCGGTCTATCACCTCCACCGCGATTGGGAACGACTCCTTCGTGCCAGGTGTCGACCACATTGAGCGCACGCGCGAAGTTTTGCTGGACGCGTCGACGAGTCTCGCGGCGTCGCGCAGTCACGAGGAGAGCCTGGCGGGCAGTACGAGTAACGCCCACAACGCAGCGGGGCTTCACGATGGAAGTTTTGACCACGAAGCAGCGTCCACCACCGCACCCGCCGCCACCGCAGCCGTGTCCACGGCGATGGAAGCGGCAGACCCGCTCAGCGCGGAGCCGAACACCACCGCGGCTGCCACGTCAAGCTCAGACGCAACGACGACAACAGCTTCCGCGCCAGACGCACACGCACACGCGCACGACATGACAACAACAATAATGTCGACGATGCCGGCCACCGTGGTGGTAACCGGCGGAAGTCCCGGCACGGTGCGGGTGGTGGCGGACCCGACAACGGTGCTCTCACCGCACCTCGTGGGGGATGTGAATCCATCCTACCGGTCGAGTCCAACGGCGACGTCGCCCGTTACGCCGTCCGCCGCCGTCTCCGCTGCGACCACCACGGCGGAGGATGGGGAGGAGGGCGAGGAGGATCAGCCGTCGCGCGGAGACGTGGTGCGACTCGTGAACACGACCAACCGCGGCGGTCGCACAAACCGAAATGCGGACGTCACCGCCGCCACCCTTCCTACTCATGAGGGCCCCACAGCGGAGAAAGGGAACAGAGGAGAAGACAAGGCAACAACAGACGCCAGCAGGCAGCGATCGACGCTGGTCGCTGCTGGTGTGGACGACGACGAACGGGTCAATCTAGAAAACGACCTGGCACCTCGCGGTGCGCAGACGAGCGGTAGTCCACACACGGCATCGGATCTGCAGCAACACATGAGCGATCTTCAAAACCACAACAACAACAATAATAATAATAACAATGACAGTGGTATCTTGTCCTCGCACAACGTAACGGGTGGCGGTGTCGACCCTTCCACGCTCACCACCATGACGAATGAAGGCATGTCCGCCGCAGAAACTTTTCTAGGCACCGGCAACACCTCGCAGCTCGAGTCCTCGTTCACAAAAGTACACGATGGCAGCTGCAGTAGTTTCAACGGAAGCCCGACAATGCTGGTGGCAGGGACACCGAGCGCGGCCGCCAGGACAACCACAACCTCCACCGCAACAGCCGCAGCAGCAACGCCATCCGCCAAGACAGGTGGTAAAGCGGCTTCCAGTGTAGAGAGCGGCACACCCGGGCTCGACAACGCGACGTCGTCTCTCACCTCCGCCTCGCTCCTCTTTGACCGGGCCGCGACGCTGCCGCAGAGTTTCGTCGACGCCGCGCTCGCCGCCGCCGCCGCCGCGCAGAAGAAACAACAGCAGCAGCAGCAGCACCACGCGCAGGCGCTGACGTCGGTGAACTCGACCTCGTCCATGCAGCTGCTGCACGGGGATCAGGAGAACTCGCGCAGCTGCCTCACCGCCCCGTCCTCGCCGCTGTCGCTGCGCCGCACGTCGGGCGGACACCACCCGCACGGCACCACGCTCGATAGTCGTCGCACCTCCGCGGACGACAACGTGGCGCTTGCGGGCGGCGCATCACACGCAGATAAACTCGCGAGCGGGGCGGCTGCGGGTTCGAGATTAGGATCCGCCACGTTGCCCAGTGCCGGCATGAAGAACGCCGCGATGAGCGTTAATAATGAGGATGGTGATAATATGAACACGAATGCGGGCAGTAGTTTGACGACGCCATCGGCGTTTGCCGACGCAACCCCGGATGAGGCATCTGTGGGCACGAAACAAGCGAACACGAACGAGCGGAGCAACGCTGGCGATGTGGATCGGCTCGGCAACTCGCCGACGACAACGCTGGCCAACGCGAGTGTGTCGCGGAGCAGCCGGGCCTGCGCGTCACCTGAGCTGGAGGACGAGAGGCACAACGAGATTTCCGCAGCGTCGGATGCCGCAGGTGGTGCAGGCACGCACGAGGCGGGGTCGCCCACGGGTAATGGTAAAATGAGAAGTGGAGTGGACAATGCGGAAAGCGAAGACGCAAACGCGAGAGGGCTGTTGGAGGAGGACGAAGATGAAGAGCTGAGCGTCAGCGGTGGCGGGGGTGGTGGTTACTACGAACAGGACGCCATGGTGGAAGAGCCGCACGGGGAGGAGGAGGATGCGTTGTTGCTGATTGCTCAGCAGGGAAGTCACAATCCTCACCACCACAGCGGCGTCGGAGGCGGTGGCGGTGAAGAGGAAGAGGGAGACATGGACGATGAGCGGACAACGACGGACAACACGTCGATTGCACGCACGGACAGCGTGCTGCAGCGCACCATGAATGATCCCCTGCTGATGAGCCCGGACACGAGTTTCGAGGAGCGTCGGCACGACGACACGAACCCCCTCTCCCCCGGCAGCTACACCTCTGACATGTCGCCATCTCCTCTGAACAGTCGGCGCGGTTCAGCGATGCCGCCGAGCTTGCAGCAACACCATCACAGTCAGGCGCACCTGAGCGTGGGAAATGCGGACAACAAAAACAACCACAACAATTGTCATATGAATAATAGTAGCACGGACAGCAGCAGCAACGCAAACGGAGACGCAGACGCAGACGCAGAGGCGCTCTTCTTCGCGTCTTCTTCGGAGCATCCGGACGGACACAACGTCGGTGGTGGTGGTGGTGGTGCAGGTCAGCTAGGCCACGCGCTGCCGTCGGTTGTGCCGGTCTCCGCGCTTCCCCTCCACGGTTTGCAGACGAGCGCACCAGCACCCGCGGCTGCCGAGTCGAAGCCGGCAGGTGTGGTGGGGCAGGGGAGTAGGGAACAACCGACAAGTACAACAACAACGACAACAACATCGGCGACGGACGCCGTACGTCGGATCGCCTCCAGCGCACGCGAGGGTGTGCCGCGCGACCCGGCCAACGACACCATCGCGCCGAACAGCGCGGCAGACGGCAACGCAGCAGCAGCCTCGACAACAGCAACAACAAGTGTAATGCTCACGCAAACGTTTTCGTCCTCGATGAAGTCGCCGCTGTCCACGCCATCCCAGGAACAACAACAACAGCAAGAAGAGGAGCACACTCAAGGAAAACAGTATTTTTCTCCCTCACAGCCCTTTTTCTTAGAGAGCGCGGCCAGTGGAAGCAGTGTGAGCAGCGTGAAGCCGAGTGGCTTTGACAGCTCGCTGACCACGCCTTCCGCCGCCTCCGCGGCGAATCGCACCATCTCGCCGACGCGGCCGTACACGACGACGACCGTGCCCAGTCCCCACGACGACGCCAGCAGCGCAAGCGGGGGCCATGACGTGAGTTTAATGCACCCGCTGAGCTCGACCACGGCGTCCGTGCTCACCGCGGCGGTGCAGTCCACCCTCGACCCAGCTCCACTACCACCACAGCACCAGCAACAGCAACGGTTCCTGTCGTCGGTCACCGCCTTCGCCGCTGCGCCGCTGCCCGTCTCTGCTCGAACGACCTCCAGCACCAACACCTCCAACTTCACCAACAACTTTAACAACAATAATTATACGACGGGTACTTCTTTCTCCACGGCGTCGTCCAGTCCATCCACCACGCCCTTTGCCACGACCATCGACACCACGACAGCCACCACCGACTTCGCGCAATCCGACCCGCGCGCACGAGACGGTGGCGTAGCGGGCAACACCATCAACGGCGGTGGTCACTTCACGGAAGAATTTATCACCACCACAACGCCCGACGCGACGACCGACGATGCGGCACACGAGTCGTCGCCGTCGCCGGACGACGTGCTGGCGGCGACCTGCGTAAACCACAACAACGACGACGATGACGCGAGCGGTGTGGAGAACGAGGGACGGGGTTGTGAAGCGGGTCACGGCATGCAGCGGGTAAACAGCGCAAGCCTGTGCAGCAGCAGCAGCAATACGAATGTGGCCTTGAACACCACAACAGGCACCACGAACGACGCGGAGAAGAACAGCAGCGCGGCGGAGACGGTGCCGAGTGCGACCTGCACCGCTGTGTCATCGCCTGTCACCTCTGGCGTTGTCGGAGAGGGATCCGAAGCAGGAGCAGTAGCGGCGACTGATGTGGCCTCGAAAAGTGTGACGAACATTGTGAAAGAGGAACAGTTGGAGGAGCCGCACGGCACTCTGGTACCACATCCGGAACAACAACAACAACAACCGCAACACAGAGAAGAAGAAGATTTGTTCCCGTCGGCACTTGCCATGTCAGCGTCCACCGCACCTGCACTTGATGCACAGGCGGCGAACAGGATGGACGGCGACGATAACACGCGCGCACCTCTCAATACTGCTGCGGCGTCGTCGTCGCCAGCGCAAGCGGATCAGAACGCACGTCAGGCAAGCGTTAATGATGATAAGCCACATGGAAATGCAAGTCTAGCCGCAACAGCAGAAGTAAAGAATGACCGCATGAGTGTCACCAACCACGATGAGGAGAGTGAGGCGGATGAGCAAGGCTACGAGACGAGCGGTGGCGACAACGGCGAACAAAGCAGCAGCAGCGACGACGACGACGCGACGACCTCCACGACCACATCCAACAGCAGCAGCAGCAGCAGTAGTGCTGACACGTCCAGCTCGGGTGAAGAAGAGAGTGACAGCGACGGCGTGGAGGAAGGGGAGGAGGACGGGTCATCCAGCTCTTCGGCGTCCACCGACTCCTCCAGCGATGCCTCGTCTTCCGCCTCCGCACACGCCAAACAGGCGGAACTGCAGCCTCACCTCGCTGCGGACGCCAACACCACCAAGGTCACTGTCCTTCCACAAGAGCAGAGTACGAACGGCAGTGCGAGTACGAACAACAAAAACAACAACAACAACAACCCGGTGGGTCAACTCGTCTCGAACCCGCCGTCCACGCAGCCGACGCCGACGCCGCAGCTCCACGTGCTGTACGACCACGAGAGCGAACTTGCCTCCTCCACGTCGTCGTCCTCGCTGATCAACTCGGCGAACTCGACCATCTCGGCCACCACGTCCTCGTCTTCCCACTCGCTCTCGCAGCTGTCGACGGCGACTTCGTTTGAGAACGACGGCGATGCCGTCAATGACGACGAGGGCGGTGCTCACACACCGCAGCACGCCCTGGCAGGCGGGTACGTCTCCAGCCGCTCTCCCGGCCACGACCGCGAGCGCAGCGTAAGCGGCGGCGCGACGGCAGGTCGCTCTACCTCGCAGCCCGGCGACGCGTCGATGAACAACAACTACCACCAACACAAGGGCCATCAAGATCACTTTTATGACTATCAGAATGGGGTGTTGTACGGACAGGAGGAGGAAGGCGTGCACTCGCCCACCGGACATGGAGGAGCAGCAGCTGCGACCTCGCCTGCTGGCCGCTTTCCACGCCGCTTCGGTGGTCTGGGCGGGGGCAGCTTCACAAACAACAACAACAACAACGCCGGGATAGGCTCGATGAGTCCTGGTGGCAGCGGAAATGTGAGCCCGGGCGGGAACTCGAACGGCAGCGGAAGCCTTGGGGCAACCAGCAACGGACTTCTCTACACCAGTGCGCAGAACGTCAACGCGCCGCTCTTCGCGAGTGAGATGGTGAGCCCGGGGTTAGGTGGTGGACCCACGTGGTTGACGCACGACGGGCTTGCCGAAACGCGCTACTTTGGTGAGACGATGAACCCCGATCTGATGAGTCGCCCCGACTTCTTCGGCCCCCTCACGACGCTGTCGGGTGTGGCGTACAACTTGGATGAGGAGGTGAGCGGCGGGAGTGTGGTGGGCACCCCACTGGTGGACTCGGACCACTCCTCGCCTGCGATGCCGCCCGGCACGCAGACCTTTGTGTCGAAGAACCCGATGCACAACACAGGCACCTCTGCTAACTCGACCACGGCGAATAACAACAACAGCAACAGCAACAGTTCCAGTGGTGGTGGTGCAGGTCATGGATACGCGGGCGCCTCGGCGTCTGCTGGATCAGGGCTGACCAATACAGGCAACAGCAGCAGTGGTGTTGGTGGCCTGCCGAACACCGGACGCGATGCGAAGTCCCTCTGGGCACAACAGCAGCGAAAGCGCATCAACCGCGAGTTACAGCAACAGCAGCAGCAACAGCAGCAGCAAGGTCAGCCACCGCAGCCTTCACCTTCTTCGTTAGCCTCCCAGCAACAACAGCAACAACAGCAGTCGATGTCAGGCGCCGCGTTTCCGTCCGGCAACCGCGCGCGTCAGCCGCCAGCAGGCTTCGGCAGTCTGAACCGAAATGCAGGTTTTGCCGGAGCGGTGTCAAACAGCCACGACGAGTTTTTTGGCTTCACGTTCAACGATCGCGGTGCCGGTGCGATGATGCAGCGCGGACGCCAAGGCAGCGAGGACAGCTTCGATCCGTTTCACTCGAACACCGATATGAACAGCAGCAGCAACAGCAATGTAAACAACAATTTTGGTGGTGGTGGTGGGATGGCGCGATTCGGTCGTGCGGGGCGTGGAAACGACTTCACGTCGACAAACACGCAGGCGTACCCGCCCGCGGCACCGCGCTACCCACCCGCGCCGACGGCACACACAAACCCGGGTAACCCGGGCGGTGCAGCACTCAGTGCCCACGCCGACGCACACGGGAATATCAACAACAATTCCCGTCACGGCGGGGGTGACGTCGAGGAGAGGCCTGACAGCGCCAACGCCAGCGAGAACGAGGACGAGGACAATCCACACCACCTGCGGCGGCAGTCCTCCGGCTCGAACCTGTCGAACAGCGGCGACGGCACCCACGGCATGGGCGACGGAAATGATTTGAGCAACAACAACTTTGGCCTTGGGGTGGGGGGCAGTGGGATGGATCACTTTCAGAACTTCTCCTTCACGTCCCCGCAGATCTTGCAGCAATACCTTGCCTCGCGAAACGCAGACGGCAACGGCGGCAGTGGCGACGGCCGGCCACCGTACGGGCAGCGGCCACGCCGATAGTTGAACAGGAATAAAAAGTGTTTTGCTTTGCATGTTTTCAAATGAATTGGCCGCTGAGCTTGTATTCGGACTGTGTCTGCTTTTTTTTTCTCCCGGTTCTCTTTTAAGCCCTTTTCCTTCATGTTCTGAGTTTTTTTAAAGTGCTTTTCAATGATTTTTGTTTCTCTTCTCTTTACATTTGCGCTCGTCAGTTTTTTTTTTCCTAGCCCTTTTTCTGTTAACACTTCTTCTTTTGTTGTTTCTCTTTTTTTTATTGAGTTTTCGTTGGTTAGTCTCACTTATTTGCTTCACTTGCCTTTCATTTTCTTTTTTCTCTGTGCACGACTTTGTTTGTTTCTCTCTCTGTGGTGCTTTTGTATTTTGTTTCTGACTGATCATTTATGTATTTCATCAATTTTTTTTTGTTTACTTTGTCGTTATTAGTACTCTTCGCCACTGCACAAGCAGATATAAAACTGGCTTTAAACATCGTAGAAAGGATCAAACTGTGCTGAAGAGCGTTGCAAAGTATCTTTGTACAGTTTTGCGGGAAATAGCAGTAGCAGAGAGAATTTACTGTAGAGACCTGTGTCGCAACACCCGAGAAAATGCCGTACGCACCTTTTCTTTAGCCTCTAAACGTGTGACAAGGAGAAGAAAGTGTTTTGATTCTTTCTTTGTGTGTGTGAATTGGCACCAAGACGCAAGTGAAACCGACACTTCAAAAGTCTAGAGAGCAAAGCGATTACTTGAAGACAGAGTCACCACGCTGTTAACTATATTCTTCTATGTCTTCTTTCTCTCTCTGTTTCTTCTTTCTTTTGTCGCATGAATTTCGCGAAAACACTCAAAAACACATTTGCTCACATCAAAGCATTCAATCACCGTCTTTTTTTCCTTTTGCTAAAATAATTCCACTTAATTAACTTCAATACATTGACTTCCGTCTATTTGATTTTCAGTGGATTAATTAACTCGTTGGTTTTTTGAGTTATTTTCCTTCCACATACACACACCCACACACACAGAAAGTGCACAGGGAACCTTTGAGCATCATGAGCGCAAATGCCCCCACCGATGCCGCGGTCAGCTTCATGGACGCGTTAAAACAACGTTACGGAGCAACGGACGAGGAGGCCCTCGGCGGGGCTCTCGTGCAGGACAAGAAATGGCAGTTCGTGGGCGCCGCCAAGGCTGCCAAGCGGCAGGGCGAGTTCGATCGTCTGACCCTCGTCGTTCTGCGTGACTGCGGCGTGTCCTGTGCGTTCTCCCCGGGCGAGACAAGCGAGGAAAATGGGGTGAAGGCGGCCAAGATGCACCGACTGACCGATTTAGATCTCTCCGCGAACACCGCGTTGACGTTGGGTGAGATCGGCAAGCTTTTGCCTTTCTTTGAGAATTTGACAACACTGCAGGTGTGTGATATACCAGCACTGCTGCTGCTGCCACACGCCTCAACTTCGGAACAACAACAACAAGACCACGGTGAAGCGGAATCGGCGGCGGCGACAACGAAGCCAGCTCTGAGTAGCGCTCCGCACCTCACACCAGCTTCACCGCTGTTGATGTCTGCGAAGCTGTCGAAGCTGGTGCTGAACAACTCGGGTTTTTCCTCTCTCGCGCAGCTGCGGGCCCTCATTGCGCTGCCGGCCCTGACGGAGCTTCACCTGGATTCAAACAACTTAACAGCGCTGGAGCTCACTTCGACGGATGCGGAGGCGCACGGCGTAGCGGCGGCGGACGCCGCTGCGGCAATCGCCTTCCCTCGCGTGACCACCCTCAGCCTGGCGCACAACAAACTATCCGACTGGACGGCCATCGGTGTGGCGATTACGCAGGCGTTTCCCGCCCTGACCCAGCTCTTCCTGACGGACAACAAGTTGAACGATTTAATTCTCCCTGATGAACTCATTGCACGAGCTGCGGCGGCCCAACCCATCCCAGCAGGTGGAGATGCCTCGGAGAAGGGAGAAGCCGCAGAACAGGAAGTGGACTGGACGCCAGAGGAAGCCGCGCAGCTTCAGCCGTACCGATACTTGCAGTCGCTAACGCTGCTCTGCCTGAAGGATAACGCGACGCTGACGAACCCGGCGACCGTAGATGCGGTGCGTGTCCTGTGCCCGCGCCTCCGTACCTTTCGCATCACCTACAGCTTCCTCCTGCCAACGTGGAATGAAACAAATTCGCGCATGTACGTCGTGGCGGCGCTGCCGACCATCACGCTGCTCAACCGCGGCACGGTGCGGCCGAAGGAGCGACTTGACTCCGAGTTGTTGTACATTCAACGTGGTCTGCAGCAGCGAACACGCGAAGCGGAGGGAGACAAAAAAGAAGAAGAAAACGAAAAGAACAGCACGGATAACAACAATGCTGCAGAGCGGGTGACACCCACGCACATACCCTACCCCCTCGTGGATGTGCTTCGCGAGAAGCACAAGGACGTCGTGCTGAGCATTCAAGAAGAAGGCGAGACCGCCACGATGGCCGGCGCCAACTATTTAATGCTCAACGTCACGTTGTACTTTGTAAACGGCTACGCTGCGGCCACGACGACCGCCGCGTCTTCACCGCAGTCAAGGCAGCCGCAGCGGCTGCCAAGCTCGCTGACCGTGGCGAAGTTGAAGTCGCTGGTGCAGAAACTCTTTCAGGTGAAACCGGTAAATCAGAAGCTCAGCTACCGCAGCGGCGATCACGGGGTTCTGGAGACGCAGACGCCGCTGGACAACGAGCAGGAGACGCTTGGGTACTACGGTGTGCCGGACGGTGCAATCTTGTATGTCGAGGATACCTCTCTGCGCAGCTAAAGAGAAAAAGAAAATGTTATAGCTATGCGTGAGAAAGACCTAGACGAAAAAAAAAAGATCATCAGTTTAACACTCTTCCTTTTGTCTGTGTGCTTGTGCGTTTACGGCTAATCTGAATAGACGTTTTTTCGTAACTGTCCATTACTATTTTTCTCTGTTTTTCTTATTTTATATTCTGTATCGCTTCTCAATTTGCTAACTGATATACACCGGTGCCTTCCTTTTGGAAAAAAAAACCAAAATTTTGCTGATATGCAAAAGCGCGCAGAAACTCACTTTATTGTTATTAAAGACAGTTTTGCAGGATACTCTATCTATGTAATGTTTCGTTCCTATTTAGGCTTGATGGCGTACTGTATTGTTGATTTCGAGTAAAGAAAGTGAATAAAAACATCGTTTGACATGTCTCTGAGACACTATAATCTTCTACAATTTCTACTCTCTTGAGTTTTTGCACTTTTTCCTTCTCATACTGCAAATCCCGTCTGAACCAGAACTCGGAAGTACCTTTCCTTTTTATTCACAGATCAGATTTGTTATTTTGATTTTTCTTCTACTGCGAAGCGGAGTTCAAATATTTGTTACAAGCTTCAGTTCTTCAGGTCGAATCATCTACCTAAGGATACATCAGATATACATACCTTTAGAAACAAAAAAAAAAATATGCAACGCTGGTTTTCTGCAGCCTCCGCAGCGAGCACCCCCGCGGCACGCCGCACCTGCACGCTGACATCACTTCTCCTCTCTCACCGTTGGGGCAGCAGCTTCCACAGGAGCAACGACACCAAGGACAAAAATCACAGCAGCAGTCAACCCGCATTTCTCTCTGCCCCTCACCCGCACTCCACGTCTCCCTACACGACGCGTCCGACGCAGCGTCAAAGTCGCTATCATAACAATAAAAACATAAGCAACAACAGCAGCGGTGACACCCACGACGATCACGGCGGCAGCAACAGTGGCTTTGCCCAACGCCCTCGCCACAACGGTCGGAGCGGTGGGGATGGGGGGTTTGGCAAAAAGCGTGAGGGCGGCCGCGACGGCCATGCGGGTCGTGGTCCGATGAAGGATCGCGTGCCGCCGGTGCCCACCGACCTCGTCGACCCACGTCGCCGCCTCGCCGTTCTGGTGGACGGGTCGAACCCGAATTTAATCCCAGATGGCTGCACCTCGCTGGATCAGCTGCATCGCTCGAGCGCGCTCTTCGCCACTGTCCTGCCTGCCGTGTTGCAGGTCGGTGTGCCGGTGCTCCTGCGCGTCTTCGCGCATCAGCTGCCCTCCGCGTGGGAGCCGCTGATCGCGGGTCATCTACAAACAAACGCGACGTCGTCATCGTCTACGCGCGGAACGGGGCAGGAGGGTAAGGATGACGTGTTGACGGGAAGCAGAAGGGACGGCCACCACGAGCAGAATGAGTACCCTGCAGAGCACGATGACGTCTTGATGAGTGCGTCCACACTGTCCTCGTCGTCGATGACTGGTCAAGGCGGCCCGCTTTCCTTGATCCCCCTCCCGCGCCCCGCGTCGTCCGGATCCGCTATCCCGTCCGCTGCGGTGGCGCAGCCGCGAATTCAGATGGAGTACTTCCGCGTGGAGCGTTTTATTCCGATTGCGATGCAGATCGAGGCGGACGCGCGACACCTGTACGAGCTGCGCGCACTGAATAAGGTGGAGGGGGTGTGCTACGTGTGTCATGAGGTGGACCGGCCGATGTACGTGTCCTTGATGCAGGAGCAACGCACCGGGTCTGCCGCCTTGGCGAGACTACTGCAGA
>MDUD01009316.1:0-10350 GCA_002216565.1 Crithidia mellificae
AAATTGCACTTCTCCCTTTTCCTCCTTGCCCTCGCTTGCTTACTCGATGGCACGACGCTTCGCCAGCGATTCCTTCTCCTGCAAGTGCTGCTTCTTTGCCTGTCGCCGCGCACGCATGTCGCGATAGATCTCACCAAAGTCAGACCAGTAAAAGATTGGCGCGTTGTCGCCATAAACCATCATCTTTCGGTAGTGATGCAGGCCGCCAAAGGACAGGTACATGACGCCCAGCAGCGGGTAGTACCACGACACCTTGCGCAGGGAGAGCATCGTCAGCCCTACGCCGAGACTCACACCGTAGCCGAAGAGGTGTCCCACCAGCGGGCTTGGCGCCGCCGTGATAACACTTGCCACGGAGAAGTAAATGCCGCTGATGACGCAAAACGGAATGGCCAGCAGCGACGGCGCGCGAATGCCGTTGTAGGACATGGTGAGAAGTCTCCGCGGCATGAACTCCTCGGGGAAGCGTTGCGTCAGCACCATCACCAGTGCGCTGCCGAGACCCATGTAGAACGCCGGCTGCGCGAAGACAGTCGTGGTGACCGTTCGCTTGTCCAGCGCACTCTGGAAAACGCGCACCTCCTCCCGCTCCGGGCCTTTGCGAGGTGTGTCCATCATTTCCTTTGTTGTTGTTGTTGTTGCTGTTGATAAAGGTGCAAAGGTGTTTGTTTATGTTCTTTCCTTTTTTTTTTCTCGGCTCTTGTAAAACCAACAAAGCAGCTGGTTTAATAGCCGCTGTGCGACTTTGTTATTGCTGCAGCTGATGGATTGCAGCTCGAACTCCGTACGCAGCAAGTAGCACGACAGCGCAAGTGTACTTCAAGGGGCTCTTTCACAACCAGCTTTTTTTTATTGTATGTGGTGATTCGCACGCAATTCAATAGAGTTGTTCATGCGGAAAATGAAAAGAACGAAAATAGAAGTGAAAACGAAGATGAATAATTATTTAGCGATTTTGACAGCAAACATGCAGCGGACACGCAGAGAGCGGCACTCGCGCTACAAAACTAAATGGCACACTGCATTCAGCAATGCCAATTTTAAAATGTGAATCTGAAGCCGAGGCAACAACAAAGCTGACGTTGCATGACCGACCCTAACTCGAAATTCATTCATTGAGCCATAAAAGAACTAAAGTGAAGATTCACAAGCCATTGTGTGTTTTTGATCAGAATCGTAAGAAAACAGAAGACCTCGAACTAACAAAGGTTGTAAGTGTTTGCATGAAAAAGTGTTGTAGCTAAATTTTGTTTTGTAACTAAGCAAGAGAATGTGCCCGTGAGAAAAGAAAACTAAGGAAAAGATACTGTAGAGGACACAGCTCCGTCAACACATCTGTGCCTCATGGCATCCTCCTTAACATTTTCTATCTCCACGCGAAGACAACAAATACACACTCACACACCAATCAGCTAGCCGCACTGGCGCACAAAACAACGCGCAGTGTACTCACATCAATCACACCTTCCACAAGCAAAGGAAGGAGGAAAAAGCTAGGAAAAAAGAAAAAAAGGAATATACTGTGAACACAAAAATAAAGAAGGGGTACGGAAAAACAATCTTTGAAAGAGCAGGTAGTGAATAACGAGACGAAAGTAAATGAAAGCGTTGTTATTCACATCTCCTCTTCTGTTTTTTTGGATTCCCCTCCCCCCGCTTTGCTTTCTTTTCTCTCTTTCTTAGAAGACGCGGAACTCAAAGTCGTGTTTCTTCGGTGGTGCCATACGCGCGCCATACTTGCGGTTGCTGGCCCGCTCCCACTCGATCCCCGAGCTCGCATTGCCGATGTTCGCGTTCGTGGCACGCAGCCGCAGCGGCTCCACCCGCGGGTTCGAGCGGTCCTTCGCCCGCAGGCGCGACATGTACAGCCGCTGGTACTGCGGCTCGATGGGCCGCCAGTAATAGCGCAGGTCCTTCACGTCGATCTGCCGGCCAATGCGGCGGCGTCGCATCTTTCCTCCGAGGGCCACCCAGACTCGTGAGAATGCCGGCCCCATCTCTTTGAAGCGCATCTGCCAGACCTGCATGCGGTGCTGGGCAAAGTACTCCTGCGGCTGCAGCACGACACGACGTGCCTTGCGCGTAATCTCCTCGCAGCCCTGCTTGGGGAAGCATATCTGACTGGCGCGGAACATGACCTAAGAAGCAGCTGTCGTATTTTATTGAAAATATATGACAAATCAAGAACTCGTGAAGCTAAATGACAACGTCGTGTTGATGTACTTGACTGTGCCTCAATTCTGGTGAGAAGCTTCACACTGTGACTCTGTGGAAATACTGTTCTTTACCACAGAAAAAAAAAAGAATGTGTTCTCGGGTGCCGCTTGACTGAACAGCAAGCGCAAAAACAAAAATATCCACTCGCCAACCTTTTTCTCTCGGTTGTACTTGACAGAGGAATTCACGCAAAAGATGTCAAAGAGAAAAAGTGGAAGTAAAGGTAGAGTGGAAAATGTTGAACGTCAAGAGATGCATCAACGATTGATCAAACCCGTCTGGTCTTTCTCGTTGTTGTTGAAACGCTAAACAAGGGAAGCTGTCAAGTGTTTTTACATCTTTCCCGAGCAGCGTGCCGTATATCATTTCTAAGCTGCACTGATATCAGAATAGAAGAAAAGTGAGCGTAAGAAAGCATTTTTTTTTTTCCGTTCTTGTGGATCACAAAATGTTGGGTGCATTAAATTGAATCAGTGAAAGCAATCGAAGCAAATGCCGTTTAAGAAGGGGCGGGCAATCAAAACATGAGGAAAAAAATACTTCTCACAGGTGCATCTAAGGATATCTAAAAAAAAAATTAAAAGAAAAAGACTTGAAAAGCAGATCGCCCTTTAAAAAAAACATCAAAGAACTTGCATAAATAAAAAGCAAGCAGAAATACACCAAAATTGCGTTAGACTGTACTTAATGCCACAAAAGAACACTAGATGTGGTAGCGGCGTGATGAACTCCGCTTTGCCACCTGCGCCGCCGGCACGCTCGACTGCGTTGGTGCGGCATTGCCGTAACGGATCTGCAGGGCCTTGCTCAGCTTCCACGAGTACGAAATCCACGTCACCAAGAATCCAATAATGAAGCACAGTAGGGTGAGGAAGAGCGAGATGCCTTGCAGGTACTCTGTCCAGCCGTAGGTGGTGACGATCCACAGCTCAATCCACGCCATCGGGAAATCGTGCACCACGAAGGAGATTAAAATGGCGAGGCAGACCGCGTTTCGACGCGACACCGGCGACATTTCATTGCCGTGCACGTAGGGCCAATAAATCAGCGGTGCACACACGCTGCAGAAGACGGCAATGCCAAGACAAGTGAAGGCGATGTACGCGTTGCACCCGGCATCGCCCATCGTCGCCGTGTCCTGTGAAATATAGAGAATGTAGCACATCAGGTTGATCAGGTCGGTCAACACGAAGAGGAAGAGCAGCATCATGTGCACGCGCGGCCGCGCCGTCCGCCAGTTGTTTGAGCCAACATCCATGCTTGGATAATCTAAGTTGTATACCTTGTCAAATCGTGCTTGTTCTTTTGTTGTTGAGTGTGTCAAGCAATTACAAGTTTTCTATGGATGTTGACGGAAAAAAAAAGACTCTAAAACTCTAGAATACAAAAGAATGGCTGCCACGTTTGTTTACTGGTAGCTCTTTGTGTTTGTGCGGGGGATGGTCTCCGCACGTGCGCAGAAAAAAAAAAAAAGCGTCTGCTTCAGAAAATGGCGAGTGACGAAACACAAGTTAGGTGATTTTATCGCCTTTTGCATCATACGGCATACAGTGGGTGCATAAACCAGAAAAAATAAGAATGGTGAGATTGGTAGAGACGAAAAGAAAGAAGCATTTTATTTAAGCAAAAGAGAAGGAAAAGATAGCTCGCGTAAAGACAAGCGTGCTTCTCTGTGCTGTTGCACTCGCACAACACCATCGTATATGTTATATTCACAGAACATCCTTTCGTTTTTTTTTTTTCGATGACGTCTATTGCAGACACCCACAGGAGCAATACTTTTTTCACGTCGCAACGGAACAACTGCAGAGTTGCAAACTCTGCGCCGAACACTTTTATTACTCCTTACGAGGTCAAAGAAGACTCATCATTGTGGTAGTACGCGCCAGCGTTTGGCCGTTCTCAGGCAAAACGAAGAGTTCGGCTTCAATACTTCGCTTTGAAAAGCTTCAAATGACCATGCACTTGCGCTTCGATTTTTGGTTTTGATTGTATATTACCTGAACAAGAAAAAGAAAGAAATACAGACACGCACTTGTGTGTCTTGGTTTTCGATAGTTTCGATGAATCAAACGAAGAAGTGGAAAAAAAAAATGAGAGATAAGGTCGCTTACGTCTCACTACAGAATTAGCAAAAACACTTCAGCCAGTTGCGAATTGAACAACAACAAACAGACGAACAAAGAAGGAGAGGCAAGTCGCGCTGCAACTCGCTTGAAAAGCACGGATACACCTTGGAAAAGAGAGAGAGGCTTGGCGACAGAAAGAAAACAAACAAAGTGTGTGCAGCATCAACGAAAAAGCAAGTGAGGATAAAGAGATTTTAAGCCGTTTTCTGTGCATTTGAGCACTGAGAAAGCGGCAACCACTGTTTCCACACGCACATTCACAAACGCAGATACGTTTTGATGCTACTGTTGGGGTGGTTGTTGATCCGTGACATGATCAAAAACCTCTTCTGGTGTAGCCCTTTACACCTCACTCTGCGATGTACACACCTGTACGGGTACGACGAAAAGCACAGAAGACAACAATGCAGCTAGATTATAAACAAACCAGAGATACAGAATTATCTCTGCTCGTATAGAAAACAGCCCTAACAAAACTAACAGGAAAAAAAAAATACACACCAACAACAGAGAGAAACAAAAAGCACTATATTTGCGAAAGAGAACAAGACAAATGAACAAGGACGAAAAAAAAAGATCACAACATTAAGTCGAAAAGGCTAAACTCAACCTCGTCATGAAAAGATTGATGGGCGCGTAGGAGGATGTGTGCGTGTCGGTGCGAGCTTGTGAATGGGCGTGCAAGTGAGCGATTTAAGAGTAAGAAAAAAGGGAGTTGTGCATGCAAACACAAGCACAATTTCAAGCAGCTAGAGTCGCAAGGGGAAAAAAAGAATTATTTCTCTGATTTTTTGGCACACCGGACAACGACAACCTCACAAAAACCCGAAAGGGAAAAAAAAGAGAGTGGCGTAGCTACTTGGTTAGAATCCTTTTTTCGCATGAAAAAAGAGAGATGTTCGCAAGCCCGTGCTGATGAGCTCTTTTACACTATTTACTCCTCCTCCTCCTGCGCGTTCTGCAGCAGGTAGGCGTGGTACGTGCGGTTGTACCGCTGCTTCACCGCCGCCGACACCGCCACCGCGACCGTCATACCAAACGAGTACGCGACGCTCATCGACTGCCCGGAGAAGAGCCGCGACACCACCTGGTAGAAGACGAGGGCGCCGACGTTTTCCATGACGGAGATGCAAATGCCGCTAACGCCCTCCTCCACCGGGAAGGAGATCTCTGCCACCAACTCGTAAAACAGCGGGGCTGCCGCGCCGTTCCAGAAGCCGCAGAGCGCGGTGGAGAAGACGATGAAGCCCTGGCCAAGGTCCCACAGCGAGTACGAGTTGTCGTTCGGCGTGCAGGCGACAAAAATGAGGTTGCTCAGCGTGTTCATCGTAATGCAGAAGAAGATGACGTACTTCATCTGACGCGAGAAGTAGAGGTCGACGACGTAGGAGGAGGCAATACCGCCCAGCACGTAGGCGATCATGCCGAAGAAGCTCATGATGCCAATAAACTCCTCCGAGTAGAACTTGGAGTAGGTGTCGGCAAAGAGCGAGATCCACGCGGAGAAGCCACCGCTCAGCCAGGCGTAGACGGTCAGGAGGCACACGCAGGATGGGATGCTCCACAGGGTCTTGAGCTGCGTGACGAGCGACGAGTGCTCCTTCGTGTGCGCCACCACCTCCGTGCCGTCCTCCGTCTTCTCCTGCGCCGACTTCGAGTTGACGGCCGCGGTGTTGTTGTTGCTGTTGGTGTTCGCATTTCCGTTGCTTGCCTTCTCTTCCGCCTCGTTCTCCTCCCCCTCCCCCTCGGGCTCCTGCGGCATCACCAGCCACGCCAGCACGAGTCCGATCGCGCCCATCACCACCTCGTAGATGGTGACCGAGAAGAAGCCCAGGTTCTTCGTCATGGAGGGCACGAAGAGGTAGCAGAGGGAGTTACCCACGCTGTTGAACAGGACGGCGGCGGCGGTGGCACGCGTGCGCTCCTCCGGCTCGAACCACGTCGCGGAGAGCGCCGACACACACCCGGTGGCGACAGGGGAACCGACACCGCTGAAAATCTGACCCATGTGCAGAAAGACCAGACCGGCGTAGCTGCCCTTGGCGAGGGCACCGATCAGCTTCAGGCAGGCACCGACGATTTCAGCCGCCGTGCCGATGCGCACGGCGAGTCGGAGGCCGTCGTAGCGAGTCACGAGCTTCATGATGGGAATGCACATGCACAGGAAGACGAGCGGCTGCCAGGAGGAGAGCAGCTGCAGTTGACGGCTTGTCATGCCGTGGACGTGGTCCTTCAGCCACTCCGCCACGGGCTCGAACATGAGCCACGCGAAACCATTGTTGGTGGTGAAGATGATAAAGATGAAGAGCACCTGGTACTTCTTCTGGAAGCGCGCGAAGAAGTCTTGAATGTTCATGGTTGCAGCAGGAAAGGAAGTGAACCAGAGTCTGCTTTTTAACTAAACTATCTGACTTTTATATGTATGTAGTCTTATCGTTGAGCTTCCCCCTTTTTTTTTGAAAGGAACAAGTAAAGTAAGTAATGTGAATGTTTGCTGATAGAGCGAAGAAGCGTTGCGGCGCAGTGGCGGATAGAACTACGCACTCGCTCGAATAGTTCTAGTTGGTTTTCTTTTTTTCTAAACCTTTACAATACAAATTTGCAAAGAGGACTAAAGAGGTTTGGGTTTTTTCGTGTATGTGCAATGGAAGCAAAGATAAATGAAAAGGAAGAAAAGGAAGGTCGACGAAAATGAGAATGCAACACGCTGCTGATGCAGTCAGGTTCATACACTCACAGGAAAAAATATCCTTTTTTAAAGAAGGAAACAAACACAGATTAAAGCATGGACTTTGTCACCACAGTTGTCGGGCCACTGCTCTGCCTCTGCAATCGCAATTAAACAATAGGAAGGGTTATTATCTTGCTAACAGAAACACTAGATTCTGCAAAACCTCTCTCGAAATCACACCGGTATTTTCTTAACAACCAAAAGGTCAACGCCCTTTCAATGCGTCTTCTTTCTCACGTGTTTTCGTTGCAGTTTGTAAGCATCATTAATAAATAGAATACTGTTGGTGAGGCGTTTAAAACCAGTTTTCTTCTTTTGAGGTGGAGCCTCCGCACTCCTGTCACGCACACGCACGCACCAACGTGCACAATCAGAACACATTCCCAAGCACACATACCCGCTCTACAGACACACACAGTGGAAACGTTCACCTACTCATACCCCTCTTCTTTTTCACAACGTCAGGGTACGGCGGCGCGACTGCACCGTGTTCGACGTCTGCAGCACTCCCTTCAACGCACGCGCGATCGGGCCCGAGGCGAAGCGCACGATCACGGCCAGCAGCATCAGCACCACGACCTGCACCACCTGCCACTTGTAACGCCCCAAAACCCCACCAGCACCACCGTTGTTACGACTCACCAACGCCGGAGCCGCACCAGCGGCGGTCCTCGTGGTGCTACTGCCCACCGCGGCACCAGGCGCACGCTGCGATGGTGCAGGTGTCGTGGCGGTGGCGTTCGCAGAGGCGCCAGCGGTGGCAGGTGACGTTGTCGCACCCTCGCCTGCATTCGCCGGGGCGTTTGTGGTGTTGGTCGTGGACGACGCAGACGCGGACTGCGCCTCGCGGATGCGTGCGGCCTCGCGCCAGCACACGGCCTCGTACGTTAGCAGCTCCTCACACGTCGCGGCGGACAGCGCGGACTCGAGCGCTTGCACGGTGAAGGCGTCCGCCAGCCGGTGCGCCGTCTCCTGCGCGGTGGCTGCCGCCTCAATCTGCAAGAGCAGCAGCGCACGCACGTGCAGGCGATAAACGGCGCTGTCGTGGTCCCGCTGCACACACGCACGGAGCCGCTGCCGCTGCTGCGCCTTCCTCACCTCCTCCTCCCGCTTCTTCTGCGCCTGCTGCTGCTTCTGCTGCTGCTGCTTCTGCTGCTCCGAGACGTCGACATCCTCGCTGATCTCCTCCCCGGTTGCACTTTCCGTCGTCACTTCTGGAATTTCCTCCAGCTCTGCCACCACATCGTTCGGGGCCTGCAGGAGTGCCTGCACGTAAGATACGAGGTAGGCGTCCGCCACTGCCGGGTCCAGCCGTTGCAGGCAGCGGCCACCGCTCAGCGCCAGCTCAGGCGGCAGTTCGCCCTCAAACTTCTCCGAGAGACTCGCCAGCAGCGCCACAACACGCGCCGCTGCTGCCGCGGCGGCGGCGGTGGACGCGGACGCGGACGAGGTCAATTTTTTAGTGGTGGAGGTGCCGGTGGCGCCGTAGAGGGTTGTGAGCGTCGACATGCCTTTGAAGTGCGTGATTTTGCGCGTTGGGTTGAAGAGGCGGAGGCAGCGGCTGGCCTTGTCCACGCACTGGTTGACGGAGGCTTCCACCCCACTCCAGGGTGAAAACCCCTCACTGTCCTCCGTGCCGCTGCTCTTGCTGATAGAGTTACTGTTGCTTTTGTTTGTGTTGATGAGATCCGCTCTTGTGTAGTGCTTTCGTGCGGCCGCCAAGTAGGCCTGAAAGGTGTCCAGCTCATCCTCCAGCTGCTGATGGGCCGTGTAGACAAGCTGCAGACGGCTTGGGTGCGCAACGCTGCTCGCGTCTGTGCGCTGCGCGGTGGTGTTAGCGGACATGACAGATGTGTGAACGTGTGCTGGGTCAAACAAAACTGGAGAAAAGTGAAAGGTTTTTTTCTCTCCTAAACAACAAGAAGAAAAAAAGAAATCTACCGCTTGTTGCGTCGCTGCTTGTTTTGATGTCCTGATGACTTGACAGGAAAGACCAATACTGTTGTGCTGAAAACTCTTTTTTTTCTCTTTTGAGTACAAACTCGCGCTGGTGTGCGTGGTAGAAAAACTCCGTTTCTCTGACTGACTGAAATGTAGACCTTCTGATCGAGTTGTTGAACAACAGTATTAGATATTCTCAGGACAGCTCACGATACTACGTATGTGTGGAATGTCGAGAAGAGCGACGACAGGAGGTAAGCACATACACACATACACACACACGAACAGGAAGCAAGAGAGATGTGCAAAAGTGGTTAGTGTTGCACCAGCAGTCAACGAGCATTGCGAAAGACGAAGATCAAAGGAGAGAGGAAGAATAGAAGAAAAGCAAAAGGTGGCGTTGACACAGTTCACGTGAACTCGCTAGTCACACACTGACGAAGACGAAAGTAGTAGTGGAAAGTTGACGTTTTGCTGGCAGGCGTGGGATGTTCGTTAAACAACACTCTCAGCAACCAGCTGTTCTATCCAATTCTCGCGTTAAACATAAATCGCTGTTATCCGATTGTTCAACTACATTTGAAACCTGCAACAAGCTTGTATTTGTTTGTTTATTTTCGCTCGACTGCGCACACGCTCAAATTATGTACAGAAACATAGAATGGAGAGAATTAAAGTGAGATCCACGGGAACAGCAATTCAAACAATTCATAGAAGAATAAAAAATACAAAAGGAAAAAGAGGGCAATAGGAAAGTAGGGGAAACACGACGTAGTGAGACACAGATAGAGATTGATCTCTAGCGGTTTAAGCAAAAAAACTACGATTGACAATTTTATTGTTGAGAAAGGAAAAAAAGAAAACGTCAAACGTTGAGAATAAGAGCTGAAGAAAGGCAGCGCGTTAGGAGAAAAAAAACGAAAGAAAAGAACTCTTATTTTCTCTATTTCCCATTTATCTTTGCCTGCCCCATCGATCGAAAGTGCATTGTAAAATGACACGTTTTGTTGCAGTTGTTTATTCTCTTTTTGTTCGTGTCGCTTTCGTGTAGAAAGAGAAAAAAAGCTCTTTTTTTATGAATGAAGAACAGACTTTCTTGACGTTTAAGAAACGAACGGAAAAAAGAAAAAGCTTGAAGAGAAGCATAGATATATGCTACGCAAAAAAAGAAAAGAGAACTGAGAACGCCTGCCCAGGTTCTGTGCGGACCACAATAAGCAACAGCAAACGCTGACTAGTTTCACTTTTTTTTTTTGGAGAGCGACTAAGGGGAGTGCTGTATAGCCTTCACTTCACAACCGTAGAGCTCCATTCTCTTCTGTACCCGGTACC
>MDUD01009329.1:0-27203 GCA_002216565.1 Crithidia mellificae
TTATTTCCCTTCCCTTTATTCATTTTATATGCAAAGAGATCTCTGCTTCACCTTTCATCCAGCTCTTTTTACTCCACCTCTCCTTTTTGTGAAAATTTATGCAAGCGGGTGGACAATGCTGAAAAACAGCAACCAGAAAACGACAACAGGTGTTGATATTGTTTTGTTTTGTTTTCTCAGAGTAGTCTAAGCTGAGTAGCAGCTCACGCGTCAAAACAACAACAACAACAACAACAAAAAAACACTATGCTGCGCTTCTCTCAAGTGTGTCTCGGCCGGTGGAGCTCGCGGGACTTCCTGCGTGGCCGCAGCAAGCGTGCCGGCGCCGTGCACACCCGCCACACACACGGCCGCCAGGGACGCTATAAGCGTCTCGCCACCATGTACAGCAGCATCCGTGACGGCCGCCGACACGCCGGCAACCACATGCAGGGCGGCCTCGGCATCAAAATCGGCGGCGGCCTCTTTGGCCTGCGCATTCCGCGTCAGCATCAGCTCTCCCACATGACGCGCGAGCAGTTCGACTTGGAGGTGTACGGGCACCCTAACATTACGAACCCGTACCGAGAGCACCTCGACGAACACCCTGACCTGAAGAGCGTCATGATGAACGCTGCGGTAGCGGTCAAAATGGTAGTGCTGCTGCCGCGCGTTCCCCGCAACGGCACAGACAATCGAAGTCAGCGGAACAACTCTCGTGATGACGCAGAGTTGGCTGTGCCTCAAAAGTGGAAGAGTGTTGCGCAGGACGTCGCCGCAGCGCTGGAAGTACTTACACCACCGTCGCCCTCGGCACACATCAGCGAAGGTGCGATAGACGCAATGGCGGTGCCAAAGCACGGCACCCATCCTGTAGAGGTGCACTTTACAACTCTTGAAACGTCCGTTTGCTGGCAGTGGCCAATGGGTGGGGGGACGGCTGCATCGCCCGCAGCTGCGACGACGAGCGCTGCAGCCTCCGCTGAGCAGTGTTTAACTCAGCTCTACCGTGCCCACTGCAAGCTGAGTCAGACACTGAAGCTGGAGAAGACAGCCGCCGTGCGTGAAACGGCGCCTTCCTCCCTTCCTTCACGCAGACGTCCCGCTGCCTTCATGGGAGCGGCATTAAAGGCGCCGCAGTGTGTTGGCACTGCCGGCACCTCTGCCGTTTCCGCCTCGCCGACGATGCGTTCAGCACTTTCGGCAAAGGTGCCTTTGTCCAATTCCTTCACTTCTGCTGTCCTCGCCCAGCTCACCGGAGACGCCGTGGATGCGTACGGTGATGCGGAGGTGAAACAGATGAATAACGTGGCAGGTCTTGAAAGGCCTCTCGTTGCCACCTCAAGCGGCCTCGCCGCCGTTGTGCGCCGCCTCAGCGCCACCGAGCAGCCGCTGTTGCGAGTGTGCATTCGACCCACATCAGCGGGCCCGCTCTCCAACGGCGCGCCTTCGACAGCTTCCGCAGCGCAGCCAGCACGCAAAGTTCTCAAGGCGGACATCGACCTCAACGCCGAGGCCGGTGTGTGGCGGCTGCCTCCGTCACCCTTGTCGGAGCTTTTGCGGTGGCACTACTGCGCACAGGACCCTCGTGCGCACAACCACGACGCCCTGCCGCACCACCGCCGCTCACTGCCGCTGTTGTTGGTCGTGGACTACTCCACTTACAGCCAACCTTCACGGGCGTCGTCTGCCGGCGCGAAGTCATCACTGACGGAAATGACCAGTCGGCTGAACACGACGCTCGTGCCTCGGCGCCTCTCCGTGGAGCTCGAGTCCGCTGGCTTTCGAATGGCAAAAGAGGCGTCGCTAGACGCTGTGGCCAACGCGATTGCGGCGTGGTCGCCGGCTGCGCAGTGGGAGAAGTACGCGCATCCGGCTGCTGCTTCTGCAGTAACGGCAGCTCATGGCCACCCACACCACGATCGTGGCCAGCACAAAGCGGTCAACGCAAGCTGCTAGTTTTGGAAGAACCTCATATTTACTTTCTGTAAGGCAGTACCCCTTTTTTTTCCTCCCGTTCACAGATTTATATTAAGCTTAAAGTTTGACACTTCGCGGATAATTGACCTGCTGCATCCTAAAAATGAAATCAAGAGTCATTGAAAGTTGACGATACTCAAGAAGGCCCACTCTTAAAAGGAGACCATCAACAAAGATTTTGGTTGTTGTTGAAGAATTGCCTTGGGCGAAACGGAAGAAAGCAAAATTCAAAAACAAAGGTCGTGCACTTGCCTCTCTGCCTCTATTGCGCACTTCGAGCGGCTACGTTTTGTCCCTCTCGCAGAATATTTTATCGTGCATGCTTGCTCTTCACCCGCAAATTGTTATGCTCACTTGCCCTTTTTTTTCCCCCACCTTCCGTCGCATTTTTCTTTTGTAGCCTACAAGCAGCGCTGTTTGGAGAAACATACAATTTCCTTTAGTTTGCAAACGCTCCCACCGTCTCATCAGAAATATGCAACGCACACGAGTCTCACCCGTCAGTCGGCTGTTGATAAGCCGTCTGCAACCCGCACGTACGACCACCGTCTTCTGTGTTGCATCGGCAAACGCCTCCACCACCCTTCTTGACAACTATTCCGTTTGGCGCACCGTCGCTGCATTGCACACAAGCTGCCGCTTTGCCTCTTCGTCGTCGTCGTCATCTTCGGCCGCCGCTGCTGCTCGTGCTGGCCAGCGCAGCCACTACCGCAGTCTCGGCGTGGACACCGACGCGACCCCGCAGGAGGTGAAGGCGGCGTACCGTCAGCTGGCCCTCCGCTACCACCCTGATGTGGCTGCGGAGGAGCACCGCGCACAGGCGGAGGTGCTGTTCCGTCGTGTCTCGGAAGCTTATGAGGTGCTGTCCGACCCGGTGAAGCGGCGGGCGCACGACAACGAGCTGGGCATCCAGACCCGGCGCAAGCAGACCGCGTCCACAGGAGCAGCAGCAACGGCAGCAGCGGGTGCGTCACCTGCGTCCTCCCCTGCAGGAAGTACACGAGGGACGTGGACTTCACGGGGAGCCGCACGTCAGAAGCGCAGGGCGGCGTCGGCGGCTGCCGCTCAATCGGGCAGCGCGCAGCATCCACAGCAGCCACAACAGCAGAAAGGCCGTAGCCGCTACCGCAAGCCTTTTGTTCGCGGTGACGCCAATCGCGTCTTCGCCGACGCCTTCGACGGCAAAACACTGGATGAAATTCTCTTCGACGTCCAGCGTCGCCGCCGTCAGGCTAGTGCGGCGGAGGGAAAAGAACAACCACAAACCCAGTCAGGCGACGCTTCATCGGTGTCTGCCTCGTCGTCGTCTTCGCTGCCGGACGTGGCGCTAGGCCGCGATGCCCGTCTGCGCCACGTAATGGAAGACGCAGCGGAGTCTTTCGCGCACAAAGCGCAGCGACAGTACGGCCATGGCATCCTGCGTCACATCCGCGCGTCTGCCTCTGGCCTGCCGGAAGGGCCGGCCGCGCCGCCGGAGCCCTACATGCCTTTCCGCCCATTTGTGGGGATGGCAGTGCCGGCTGGGGTGCGGACGCCGCCGGAGCCGCAGCTGGGCCACGTGCTGACGCCGCAGGACGCCACCATGGAGGCAAAGGATCAGGATGGCGCTGGCGCTGCGACGGGAGGTGGCGGCAGTGCGGTGCGCATTGCTGGGCAGTTCTACACACCTCGTTACGCCGACGGTATGCCGCACACGCGACAGGCGAGCTTGAGCAAGGCAGCAAAGAACATTGAGGGCATGCCGCACAACATGGGGCAGCTTTACTCTTATCATCGTCCGTACTAGTTGCATGTGAACGAGTGTTTCTGTTTTTATTGACATTGTATGTTGCGAGTCGGTAATTTTTTTTTTTTTGTTTCGCATTTGTTTGTTTTTATTTGCTGTTATAAAAGTTGTTCACAGACCTTTTTAATAATTTTTTTTTTGTCAGTTGCCGACGCTCTGCCGAAATTCTGGGTTTCGCTTGTCTTCGGCTTTGGCCAACTTTGCGGCTGGCCAACAAGTAGAAGACATGCATTCGTTATTAGCAGACATCAAGTGTCAAACGTAACCATTAACTCCAAAAAAAAAAAGAAAAACACGATTTTAAGGAGATGTGGCAGAAATTGATCAGAGTGACGTGACAACACGTATAAAAAATACATCCAAGGTAGATTATATAGGAGATCTGAATCTTTCCTTGTGTTGCCCACACTGCGGCGGTTGACGTAAAAGCAGGTACAGTGGATCGAGAAACTTGTATGAACCAGAAGGTTTGTGAAGAAAGTTTAAGGCCTTTTAGCACCTTTCTCCATCTCTATCTCTCTCCTTTTCTGTCTTGTTTCATCTTGCCTTACGTCAAAATACATATCCTTTTATTCTTCAGATAGTGTTCTTAACCTTAGTGAAACTTAGTACAACAGACATCTCTCTATATCTCTAGAGAGAGACCAATACGCAAACAAAAATACAACAGCAAAAACAAACTCACCAAACAAAAAGACCAAATCACAATGCGTCGCGTTGCGTGCCTTTCGACTGCCGCGGCAGTGTCGGCGCTTTCTGTCACCGCCACCGCCACCACAGCCCCCACTCGCACCATCTACACGACGTGGGGCTCCGTCCCGTGCGAGGGCTGGGCGTGCAAGGAGAGCTGGCTGAAGCGCATTACCTCGCAGTCCGAGTACCGCAGCTTCGACTTCTGGCACGTGCCGGAGGTGGAGGTGCCGGAGGGGCTGAAGCTGAACGCGGTGGAGCGCTACCTGCTGAGCAGCCTGGAGAACGACACGGACCGCCTGCTGCACGTGTCGTGGTGCGGCGACTTCGACTCGTACTGGCACGACCGCGTCAGCTCGCTTGAGATGCTGTACAAGACGATCTACACCGACGACTACCCGCTGTACCGCTACGTCTTCGGCAACTGCACGCACAAGACCGCGGAGAAGGAGTACATGCTGCGCAAGGTGAACTACCTGCGCAGCATTCTCTTCTGGGCTGGCCGGACGGAGCGGTGCTACACGAGCATTGTGAAGGCGCGCTACTACGTCCAGCGTTGTGTGTGGAATGCGCTGGAGCGGGAGCGCTACCTGTGCGCCTGTGTGGAGGCCGTTGACTCCTTTGGCAAGAAGGTGCCGGACGAGCTGCGGGAGAAGGCGATGGGCGAGCTGGAGGTTGCGTTAGTGAACATGCGCCACTGGGTGTGGGACTGCCCGAACGGCAAGCGCACCTTCACGCGCCGTCTTGCGTAAGCGACACCACACGCTCAAACACACCCAACACACGCACAGAGAGTTACATCGCCTTTTGTGTGTGTGCACATGCTCGTGTTTGCGTGAGCGTACACTGGCGCGGTGCAGGGGCTATTACAAGAGAGTGAAACGGGCGAGGGAAAAGTATGTGTATTTATGCATTATCTTTCATGTCTTTTTCTCGTTGTGCAAGACGCACCAAAGTCGTTGATGCAGCAACTTCGATCTGCTTTATTCCTGCCCTCTGCTTTGCAGTCGAGCAACCACTTCCGTCAGTTTACGCAGCATCGCATTTTAAAATGATTGTTCGCTTTCTCACGCGTCAATGCGGGCACCTGGATGCACGAGCTGTACGTTCTTCCATATTATCTGAAATAATCCGCGGCACGCACCCCTTTGCAATGGCTGCAAACGGCGCTGCCTCTGCAGGGGGTTGCTGTCCTCGTTACACACTTACACTTGACCTAGGATTAGCTTTCTCACTTTTTCTCTTGAAAAAGATTTTTTTTTTACCACACAAACTATCAACACACACACCCACGCACTGTAGCGTGCAATCGAACGGATTTGGTTGGCGAGAGAACGCAGAAGGAAAAATAATATTGTAAAAGACTCGCTCATAGAGAGGCAGGGTTTTCCATTTAGAGATGCTGTGTCTTTACCTGAAATTGATCGAGCTTCTAAATGTACGTCCTGGTGTAATCTTATACATATGTATATGTGTGTGTTGTTTTCGTAAACGTTCTGTCAACGTGAATCAGAAACACATCGCCTTTTCTTTTTATTTTTCCTCTTTTCAAAGCGCGCAGCATAGTTAGTATTTTCCAAAGGCTTTGTGACATTGTCTCTTGCCGGTCCTTTTTTTTTCTTGTTTTGTAGAAAGCGCGCGCTGCGAAAAACAAAAATAAAAAAGAAACGTGCTTTGTAGTTTCCTTTGTTCTCGTTCGAGAAAAAAAAACTTGGATTACCTAGTGCAAGCTGAGCAGAAGGAACAAAGGCAGATGCATTGTTTCTTTGACTTGTTCTATTCTGTTGTTCCTTGCATTTCGTTTTTAATTCCTGCATTTTTCATCAAGCTCAACAGCACACCTTCAAAACGGTGAAATCCTATTTCGATTCTCAGACGTCTTGCTTGACAACAGAAAAACGCTATTTTTTTTTCTGGCTCCTTCTTCTGCCTTCCACAATCCTCTCTTTTCTTTTTATGATATCCTTAACCCCAGCTTACGTTTTTTTCTTATCTTTTTGAATTGTTCTCATTCCCGTTTTTCTGTGGAGCTCGTTACAGTCTTTTTTTTGTTGTCTTTTTTTTTGCCGGCGATTATTCACTTTCCAATTTTTGCGCATTAGCGAACGAAAACAAGCAAAGAAAGAAAGAAAAAAAAGAACATTGAGTAATCGAGAAGCTGTACAACTGCTAGCTCAAGTTGAAATTGGCTAAGTGTGCAAGTACGTTCTGTGACACTGACGTTAACGGAGGCGTGAGTGGTTACTCTGAATATGAAAGTCTCACAGACACAAACATCTAATTAAAAGGTTACGGTTTTTTTTTTCCTTACCGCGATCTTGCTTAACCTTGCAGCATGGAAAATGGCTTATGGTAAACTGCCTGCCTCGACGGCAAGGACATTGTGACCGTCGGTCTCTTTGTTACTTTGTCTTTTAGAGTATCTGCTGTTCAAGTGTCAAGTGCCAATATCACGTCGATTCTCCTGCTTCGTTCTGCCCCCATCTATTTTGTCCCCAAACATCCCAATTTCTGTTTCCCCTGCCCTCATCGCACATTGCATTCTATTCTATCGTGAAAGTGTGAACCTTACAGTCATATCCCATTTTTCCGTTGCACCGTCCTCTTCTTTGCTAGAAGTTTCTCACAAAGCATTACTTTTATTTTTTGTGTTTTAGTGTCAGTTAATTGAGCGTGAAGTTGTTTTTACCCTCGGTTTGTTTTCTGACCTGGTGCGAAAACTGTTTGCTTGAAACCTTTTTTTTTCAAATTCTCTCAGACGCTTTGCGAAGCTCTGCGAAACGCACATCAAAGAATTAAAAGCCGTAACTTAAGTTGAAATCGCAATAGTACCTCATGTCGAGTGTGGACATGTACGTGGATGGCGCGGTGGCGTCGATGTGTGCCACCCTCATCTCCAACCCCTTTGATGTGATGCGCACTCGCATGCAGTTGCAGGGTGAGTTGTGCAAGCGCGGGGAGTACCACGTGGAGTACCGCAACATGGGCCAAGGCATGTTGCGTGTCCTCAAGGAGGAAGGCTGGCGTGCCCTTTACAAAGGCCTCTGCTCCGCTGTGATCTGGCAGATCCTGCAGAACGGCGTGCGTGTTGGCCTCTTTCCCGCGGTACGCGCAGAGGTGAGTCACACACTCAACTCGGATGCCCTCTACGTCTCCGTCATCTCCGGCGCAATGTGCGGGATGGTAGGCAGTTTCATTTCGTGCCCTTTCCAACTGGTAAAGACGCGGCTGCAGGCGCAGCGGTCGAGCATGACGACGCTACACGGCCGCAGCCTTAACACCGCCACCACCGGCGAGCAGTACGACTACACCGGCACGCGCGATGCGCTGCGCAAGATTTACAACAAGGGCGGCATTCGAGGGTTGTGGAAAGGCACGAGTATTGCCACGCAGCGCACCATGGTCGGGTCCGCCTCGCAGCTGACGGCGTACGACACGGCCAAGCCGAAAATCTGCGCGGCGACGGGCTGGGCGGCGTCGGACATTCGCGTGCACATTTGCTCCGCCATCTTCTCCGCAATGTGCGTCGTGACGTTCATGAACCCACTCGACGTCGTCATGACCCGCTCCTTCAACCACCGGGTTGGCACGAAGGTCTACTCCTCCAATCTGGCGGCGGCGACGTGGAAGGTCTACCGCGTGGAAGGCTTCAGCGGCCTGTACAAAGGCTCCATGGCGCTGTTCTCGCGCTCTGCCCCGCACAACATTGCGACCTTCGTGACTCTAGAATACCTGCGCAAGTTCCGTGAGAAGTACACTAGCCGCTCGTACACCTCCGGCTCTAAGGTGGACAAGTCGATTGGCTTCCGCAAGTTCGAGGAAAAGCTTGATTCCACAAACGAGTCTAGCGTGTAGCACTTCCGCCTTGTACCCTTTGTAAGGTTCGATTCTCTTTGGCGTTTTACGCCTTGATTCTAGCACATATTCACAAATAAAAATTCCCCTTTATTTAGTTGCGATGCGCCAACTTTTTTTTGCGTTTTCCCCGGTGTACACATTTGCCAGCGTAATCTACTTACTACACGCGAGATGGAAAAACAAAAGTGAAAATCTTCTTTTTTTTCTAAGAATGCGGAAGGAGATAAATCAGAACGGGCATCTGCATTGCTTCCCATTTCCATTCATCTGTTCACTTGCCCCGTGGCAATTTCTTTCTCACTACTAGTGCTCTGCTTCATACTCGATGATGGTTTTGCTGCTGCTCATCACTATTGGTCTTGATTGTGAGCTCTTTTGCTTTCCATCTATTTCACTGAAAGGGTGAGAAAGTGAAACATTGACGGACAGGAAGGATATAATAATCGACGGTGAACATTTTGTATTTGAATGCACCGCGGCGCATCAATCCCCTTTTTTTTTTAAATTGCCCAACTTGCGCTCTAGCTTGCATAAACAGTCTCTCCTCTTTTTTTCTCAAAGCCAACGCTGTTGATCCTGCGACATTTTTTTTTGTTAAGTTTCAGAAGCTGCATTTCAGGTACTGTAGTGCATTGACTTTTCAATCAGAAACATTCTTCCTTTAGTCACCAGACAAGGCCTAGGCGCACATGCTTACCCTTCCCAGAACGAGTTTTTTTTTTTAACGTTAAGCGTGCCGCACATGCTTCTCGCGTAGTCCAACTCCCCATGAATCAACTGCACCGATTAACGGGAGTAAAGAACAGCGGAGCGTCAAATCTGCCCAATCTGTGGAAAAAAAAAATGATACAGGGTCGCTTTTCTTTTCTATTCCATTTCTCCTCTTTTTTTCTTGATTCCCCACAGAGCTCCTCCGCTATTAAAGTCAGTACCTGCCACGTGCATTCGGTGCCACCTCTTCCCGTTTAAGTTATCTTTTTCTCCCCCATTTCCTTATCTCAAAGCTAAGATCTGCGCTTGTTTTTGAACACTTTAGCCCTTTACCTTTTGGCGCAAGCTGGAAAACGGCTTGAAGTTCTTTATTTTCGATTCTCAATCGTTCGCTCGACGGCAACGCTTTTGCCTTTTACCATGTTCTTTTTTCAGGTGTTTGCAAAAAAGAACAATCTCTAACCTTTGTCTTTCTCACGTTTTCACTTGGTTCTCTAATTTTTTCCGGGTCCTCTTGACGAGAAGTGATGTAGCTTCTTTCACAGCTCGAAAAGTAATTCTCCAGCAAGCTAAACGGGAGCTGGCAACATAAAAAAAAAGAAAAAGGGTAAAAGGAATCTATCGTTCTGGCAAAGGGGACAACGTTACAAACCGCAAGACGTCAATAGGCAACAACAACAACAACTTTGAGCATTTTATTTTGGCAATAAGATTCAGTAGCTAGGAGCTTGCCCAACTTGGAGATGTTATGCTATAAAAACAGCAAACGCTGTGCATTTTCAAATTTTTGTATCACATTCCTTTTTCTTCAACCTGCGTGTTGCAATGTTTTCGCCGATGCATCAAAAACAACAACAACCAAAGGTTTAGTGGCGAAGCTTTCACAGAATCATATTTACGCCGTAGCACCATTCAGCACAAAGTATTGGAGCCATTATACAGCGCTGCAGCTCTTCAAATCTCCGCCAAAACATTTTTTTTTTGCCTTTCTTTTGCTGGCATTGAACAGTCCGCTTGCATTTTCGCTGATCGTATAATTGTAGAAGCTTTCTGCACCTGCTCAAAAGTCACAGTTGCCGTGCAGCGTGGCCTCTTTTTTTACTTAAACTTTCCTGTTTGTATCCTGCTCTCTCTTTTCTGGTGTTTCTTTGCCCTTAGTGTCTTCACTGCCCTCCTTCAATTATTTCGTATAGAACTCAGATTTTTTCAATTGCTCATCCGCGATGTCTACCTTTGACATGTACGTGGACGGCGCGGTGGCGTCGGTGTGCGCCACCCTCATCTCGAACCCCTTTGATGTGATGCGCACTCGCATGCAGTTGCAGGGTGAGATGTGCAAGCGCGGGGAGTACCAGGTGCTGTACCGCAACATGGCTCAAGGAATGGTAGCCGTGGCACGGCGCGAGGGCATTACGGCGTTGCAGAAAGGTCTTTCCTCCGCGCTGCTGTGGCAGATCACGCAAAATGGCATCCGCATCGGCCTCTACCCTGCGGTGCGGGCAGAGGTAAGTCACACGCTCCACTCCGATGCCCTCTACGTGTCCATCCTCGCCGGGGCAATCTGCGGACTAATCGGCAACTACGCGTCGTCGCCGTTCCAGATGGTAAAGACGCGGCTGCAGGCGCAGCAGAACACCTCTCTGCTAATCAAAGGAGCTGCTGCTTCGGCATCACCAGCAGCGGGACAGGTGCCGTACACCGGCATCGTCGATGCATTTCGACGCATTTACCAGCAAGGTGGTCTGCGTGGGCTGTGGAGCGGGGCGAATATTGCAGCGCAGCGCACCGTCGTCTTCTCGGCTACCCAGCTCACCTCCTACGACTTCGCCAAGACGAAGACGTGCGCGGCGACGGGCTGGGCGGCGTCTGACATTCGCGTGCACATCTGCGCGGCCGTCTTCTCGGCCATGTGCATCGTTGTCTTTGTAAATCCACTCGACGTCGTCATGACCCGCTGCTTTAACCAACGTCACGGTGGGCCAAAAGTCTACTCCTCCAATTTGGCCATTGCGATTGGCCAGGTGTACCGCGTGGAGGGCGTGCACGGGCTTTATAAAGGCTCCCTCGCCGTCTTTTCGCGCTACGCGCCGCACAACATCGTCACTTTCGTGACTCTGGAGTTTTTACGCAAGTTCCGTGAGAAGTACACCAGCCGCTCTTACACCTCCGGCTCCAACATGGATAA
This sequence comes from Crithidia mellificae, assembly GCA_002216565.1. Lineage (NCBI taxonomy): Eukaryota > Euglenozoa > Kinetoplastea > Trypanosomatida > Trypanosomatidae > Crithidia > Crithidia mellificae. Next base: position 11,190 of record MDUD01009329.1, read on the forward strand.
TTCCATTGGATTTCGGAAATTTCACAAGGACGCGGATGATCAAAAGGTTGCTAACGTGCACTAGGCCTCGTCAAGTGTCAGCGTTACATTTCTCTCCATCTTTTCATTCTTAACGAGTCAGTCTATCTAAGGACCAACAATTTCGCTTTTTTTTTTTCTTGCGTTCATACTAGGCTTCCTTTTCTTTCTGTCTTCCTTATCAAATACAGCTTACTTAGTTGTTATTTTCTTTTATTATTTCCCGTTGCGTTTAAATTAATAAAAGCGAAAGCCCTTTTGATAAGTACATCCATTACTTTGGGAGAAAGTTTTTTGCGAGAAAAGAAAACAATGTATGAAGATGGTATTCTGGAGAAAAACTGCTTTCTGTGTTGAGTCTACAATGATTGTTCTTGAATTGTTGTTAAGATAGGAAAAGGCTGGATAATCTGCTCCAATTTAAACCAGTGGAAGTAACTGTCTCATCTCGCTTTCTACCATCACCTCTTTCCTTTTTTCATATGAAAGGCGCTCAAAGTAACAACAACAACAGCAGCAACAAAAGACAAACAAGGAAAGAAAAGTAAACACTGCTTAGTGCTGTACTCCCTTTCCAAAGCGGACCGGCTCTGCTTTCTTCTTCGCCATCGTATTTGTTTTCTATCAAACCAACGCATTTTGCGTCGCTGTCGCAATGTTTCTCCGGTCTCTCGTTGCACGAGGCTACGCACTGCGCCGGCCCACCACCCGCGCAGCCCAAACCGTGGCAACTTCTCACGGTGCCACGTCGGTGCAGTTCGTTTTGCGTGAGGCGCGCCGCAGCTCCCATGTCAGCTCCTTCAAAGCGGAGGGCTACTACCGCCTTGAGAGTCCCAAGCACATTCCCATCGACCCCTGTGTGTATGAGATACGCACCATGCGTGGCAGCGGCCCGGGCGGGCAGGGCACGAACAGCAGCAGCAACAAGGTGGAGTTGCGAGCAGACATGGAGCTGCTGACGGAGTTCTTTGACGAGGATCTGCTGGCGACTCTGCGCCGCAACGAGGCAGGGGCGAGCCTCACCGCTGACGGTGCAACCATCGTCGTGAGCTGCCACGAGCACCGTAGCGGGCTGCAGAACAAGGAGGGCTGCATCCGTAAATTGCAGGAGATGCTGTACAAGGCGTCTTGGGTCCCCCCGGTAGAGGCGGATCCGATCGAGCGACCCACTCGAATTGTTACGGAGCACAAGCTGAAGCGACGGAAAAAGAGTAACGCGACGCGCATGACGCGTGCTGCGCGTAGCGGGTCGTGGTGAGGACCATCCGGGCTGCAAAGCTCAGCTTTTTTTTTTTGTGGAAGCTAAGTTGCTGTGTAATCGCTTTCCGACAATGTTCACAGAGGTGTATACTATTTATCAAATGAGCTACAAAAACTCAATACAGTCACACACACACACACACAGAAAAAAAGAATAATTTGAACCTCTCTGCTGGTGCCGGTTCGCGACTTCCGCACGGATGCACTTTGTTGACATTTAACGAGGTGCAAATGGGTAGCGCATCTGATCCAAGGTTTGATCAATAAGATCAGCCGAAGAATAGCGTGCTCTTGCTTTTGTATAAAAGTGGCATTATCAACCTGCATCGTTTATTTTCATCCACTAAGTGATGAGAGCTGTTATGTGAAATCAGCCATGCGCCGCTTCATTTGACTCTATTCTCAGCGCATCACTGACCCACTCTTCGAGCACCTACTCTTCTCTGTCACTCTTTCGCCGCGTGTTATCTTTAACCCACAGAGGTGCAAGAATACAAAAAAAAAACAAAGACAAGTTTTTTTGCTCTGTCCTTTTTAAAATCAGTTGAAGAGTCCGCCTTTTTTTTTATTTCTTCAACCATCATTTCTTTTTTTTTTCCTCAGGCTTCTTGGTTTCCCAGCGCCTTTCTTACAAAGTAATATACCTTTCAAAGCATTATCTGCTAACGACCCGCTTTTTTCTCTCCAATTGTCATGCATCGCGCGTGCGTTATTGCCCGGGTGGCCACCACGGCCGCCTTTGCCTGCGGCCCCACCCTCTGCACGGCGCAGCGGTGGTGCAGCAACACGCAGCAGCAGCAGCCAGCACCAGCAGGCGGCACGGCGGCCGATGCACCAAACCCTTTTGCTTCTTCCGTGGCCAAGACGCTCCGCGAGAAAATCTTCACGAACGATTTCGCAGCGATGAAAGCCGGCACGCCGAAGGAGGAGGAGCTGCTGAAGAAGTGGCGGGCCGGCGACGGCACACCGGAGCAGTCACCGCGGCAGCCGGAGGTGCCTGGCACGGCCGACCCGTCCGACGTGGAGCCGCAGCGCGCGGAAGGCTCGCGTGATGTGGCCGGGACGTACGGTCAGACATTCCGCGACTCCCGCCCCATCGACCCGAATGAGAGCGTAGAGAACAAGCGGCGCCGCCTCATCTACCAGTCACGCTACCGGGGGATGGTGGAGATGGACCTTATCTTTGGCCACTTCGCGCGGTGCAAGCTGGAGACGTTGGATGCGGCCATGCTGGACGAGTACGACACGCTGCTGAAGCAGCTTGACAGCGACCTCTTTCGGTGGCTCGTGATGGACACTGACACGCCGGAGGATTTGAAGCAGCTCAAATGCTTCGGGGAGCTGCGCAAGTTTATCGTCGAAGAGCGCGCAGAGTTGCTGGGCCCCAACTGAAAATTAGAAAAGAAGATTTTTTCAGATTTGCTTGTACAGTCTCGGTTCTTTGCCGGCGTTGCACAAGGCCCCGGTGCAAGATACGTCGGCAGCAGTGCAGAGAAAAAAGCGCAAGGACAAGCTGCGCTTTTGCGGCTGCTGAAGACATCAGCGCTATCAATTTGCGATTGTACAAGTATTGATTCCGCAAGGGTCGTGTCTGGTCAAGGGCAGGTTTTTTTTCCTTCATCTTTGAGTGGATGTGCATGTTGAGTGTACTACTCAAATCGTATTTGACTTTTCTATGCTTATTGATTCACATACACACACAAAATCTTACACGTAAAGCCATTCTTACAAATGCTGTTTCTCCGGAAACGTTAACAAAGACGAGAGGAGTTGTGAAAGCCTTGGGTGTTGCTGCCATGGCATTCCAATACTTGTGGTACTGCGTTTCTTCTGTTTAACAGATAATGAGAGCTTCCAAGTAGAGAAAGATGAACCTGCTTTTCTCTTTTTTCGAAGCATCAAAACAGAAACGCGTTCTTGTATGTGGCTTCGCTCGCGTCACACATACACACACAAACTTTCATAAACACAAGCGGATACGGTACTGCTGTTCATTGGCCTTTTTTTTTCCTGCCACACTACTTTTTGCCCTTTCCTCTTTTCTCTATTTGTCATTCGCCTGCATGCCAAATCTGTGCTGCTCCTGTTGCTCTTCGTTCAACAAATGATCAATTTTGCTGTCGCTATTCCAAAGCGGAGCGATTTGTGAGGGCACGCCGCACACCCATATAGCATATTTAAAGCGTACACATATACACACACTCACACACGTACGCGTACTTCTTCAGCCTGCCTGCGTGAAGAATACGGTGCCGTGTTTCAACAATCCGTCATCAGCTTTCCTTATTTTTTTTTGTTTTTCTCAGCCCCCCTTCTTTGATCATTTCCAAGCTTATAATTCTGCTTTAATTGTCGCAGCGTTTTTACTTTTGCAACGTTGCACCGATTCATTACCTCCTTGTTTTGAACTGGGTAGCGTTACAAACACGCCGCCTTCTCTCGTTTGTTTGTTTTTCACTCTTATTTTTTTCTTTTTTTTTAAGGATTTGTAGTTTTTCTTTCTTTACTGTTTTTCTTTCGCCTTTTTACGTCGTCTCAAAGCTGCTGAAAGTGCCGGAGTCACAGAAGTGAAATATGCGTGGTGCAACTGTTTGCTTATTTCCATTCTTTTCTCTCCACATCCACACCGTTCATATATATCTAAAAGAGTTTCAACAACTAGTTGCTGTTCTCTCCGTTCTTCTTCTTTGACATAAAGGCACTTTCCTCTTTTTTTTTACTCCCTTTTTCCTGTAATTTGTTGTTGTTCAGTACTGCTATTCCTCTGTTTTACCCTCACGTTCTCACTTTTCACCTTTCCTCTATTTTGAGTGCTCGTATATTGCCCTATTTTTCCACGTCTTTTAAATAAACCTCTTTTTTTTTTTTGGGAAGTCTATCTTTTTTTCCTATCTCGTTGCTTACTGGAATTTTGTCCCTTTCTTGGTGATAGTGCGCGAATTTATGTATCTATGTGTATGAGGCGGAGTGAATTGCCACTGAACGAAACAAAAAAGCTCTTTTTCAACGCCTTTTATTTATTTCATTTTCCTTTAAAAACTTAAATCACCTCGCTTTGTAAATCGAAGGGATTTGACAATTCGACAAGAGTTAGGGAAAGGATAAAAATACGAACCTAAGCGGCCGCCTAAAGTAAAGGCTTCTTATTGTAATTGTTTCTTTTTCTCTTTTGTCTGAGGACTGGTTTGCCCTGCCCTCGCCTACCTCTTAATTCATTTTCTTTCTTCCTCGTCGTGTATTGTAAACAAGCAACAACCACTAAAAAAAAAAAAACTCTTCAAAGATTTCAGCGTCGTACTTACTTGAGCTCACTTTTCGATAGAACGTAGAACTTAGCACATTTCTAACCCTTCTAACATCTTTCTTTTATTTAACGTTTTGCGAACTCTTTGTCCTTTGAAAATCTTTTTTTTTATTTTTTCTCAATTCAAATCGAGTGGTTTTATTTGCGACCGCTAAAAAACTCCTTTTTTTTTGTCATTTCTTATCATCAAACTACATAGTTTCTTTTTCCCTGCTTTATTCTCTCTTTTTTCTTTTGGTTGTTAGAGGGTGAGACGTCATTATATGCCAATTTTTTTGTAGAAGTGCTTGGATCACGAAAAGAGCACTGCAAGAAAAAAAGAAGAGAGTGAGTCAACGGAGAAGTTTGGCAACAGGCGCGCTTTCTTCCGGGCTGAAGAATCACTTTCTCTGAACATTTCTTGAATCTTTTTTGTTCAATTTCAAGCTGAGCACGCACAAGCTAGATAGCTGTTTCTTTTTTCTCTACCCTTTATTTCTTTTCTCTTCACACTTTCTCGAGGTTTTATTTCTTTTTTTTTTTTGCTTCTACTCTTCTTCGTCTTCTTGTATTGCCTCTCGTACGTAAGGAAGTTGTACACCTTTACTAAGTGCTTGTAGAGGCAAGTTCAAAGCGTCAAATCAAAATTTTATCGGCAAGAGATATTTCTTTATTTTTTTTTTGCTGATCTGACGCTCCTTCTGCTTTTTGTTGCCTCCTTTTTTTTCACTATCTTTTTTTTATATCTTTTGCTTCTCTCTTCAGATCACTTCTTTTTCGTGTGTGCGTTGCCTCTGTTAGCCATTAGTAGTCCCCTCTTCGACAATAGATTATAGCGCAGCGAGTGAATTGAATCCCTTTTTCTTTTGCTACTCCTTTGTCTCTCAGTTGTTTCTTTCCCGTTTATTTGAGTGTGTATTTAACTTTTCTCGGACTCTCTCTTGTTATTGATCTAACTTTGCTATTTTCCTTATAAATTTCGCCCAACGCAGTGAATACGGACTCTTTACTCTGCCAGTTCGTGAGACGCTACTCTTGAGTGCTAAATATAAACGCTGCTCTTGTAACTTTTCGTCCATTTCTTTTTCTCTTAAATAAAAGATTGGTGCTCACCACTTTTGAGAATTTTGCTTCTAAGTTTCTCTTCATTAGTTAAGTTGATAAGTTTGCGTTGTCTTCGATCAATATGCTCGATCTGCTACCGCTGCCTTCCGCAACGACGAGGACAACGCTCACGATCGATCGCAAAGATGGCTGCGCTGTCCTTTCACCAAAAGCCGCAAGCAACTCTAAAGATACCTCGGCGCACTCCGTAGGTAACCTCATACCCGCTTTTACCGCCTCGTCCTTTAACTCTGGCATCCCGCTGACGCTGCCTGACTCCTCCTCTCCGAGCGCGAACAGCAATCGCAACACGAACCACAACACCGGCAGCAGCAGCCGTGCGCACGACCGGGACGGCAGGCACGCGGGCAAGGGCAACGGCACCAACAACAGCAACAGTGATAGCAGAGACAACGCGCATCTCCCTTCGAGTCTAAATGCGAGCACCTCGGCCAGTTTAGAGCGACGCAAGCTTTTCAGCACACCACCGCCACCGCTGCGCTCCGCAGCGTCGGAAGTGAAGGAAGTGGCGAAGAACCAGGTGAAGCAGGGCAAGGAAACTTCGAGCACGCGCAGAGACACGCAGCAGCATCCATCCAACAAGTTGGCGCTGACAGCTTCCACTGCTTCCACAAACGCGTCTAGCGCTGTGGCAGGCGCCGCACCAGTTGTACCATCAACCACAGTAACGGCGGCGGTGACAACGTCGAAGAAAACTGCGGCACGCCCGAATCCGCCCGCGCTTACAACACTCGCTGAGGTCTCCTCCACGGCGAGTGCCTCTGCGGAGCGGCAGCGCGGGCTCAACCGCACACCAACGCCATCGACGCCTCCGGCTTTCACGGACACCGCCTCCGTGCGCAACTCCGCCGCCCTGGCTGCCGTTGCAGCCAACAAGGGCACGGCCTCAAATGACAACAGCTTCCGCAACACAGACGCCGGACACGCCGTGCTCAGCCAATCGCGCGCGGAAAGCGCCAGCACCGCTACCTCGGCAAGCGCGAAGGAGTCTAACTGGGTGGAGTACGAGGTGTACGTGCGCTTTGCCGCGCCGTTGGTGCCGCAGCGTGCGTTGCAGGACCGCGTGGCGCAGCTGTGCTGTGCTCAGTCAACCTCCCCAGCGAAGGTGACGTCTGTCGCAGCTTCGGCGTCTGCGGGAAGGCGGCTGGTTTGCTTAGACAACGTTCTCCCCTTTCTTTTGCACGGCGGCGACGTCGCGTTCGTTTCAGGTGGGTTTGACGCTCGCTGGTCCAATGCTAGCACCGCGGCGGCTCCTTCTCCGAGCCTTGAGGCGCAGCGGGCGTGCTTTCCGGTGTTCTGCCTCCTCGGTGCAAAGCTGTGCGCACTGGCCGAGCACAGCCACGCCGTCCGCTCCATTCATACCCCCACCCCGCCCCTCTCCCTCGAGGCCGCGCTGCGACCCTCCACGGACCCACGCCTTGCCAGCCACAAGGGTCAGAGCCGCCCCCACGTGCTCCTGCTGTTCCCCGAGCAGCTACAGAGCGCCTTTGTGGACTTCCCAATCGATGTGCTTTACACCACCGATCCTTCAGGTGCGGCGGTGGCGGCCCCGCCACCGGAGGCGGCGACGTACTGGCAGAGCTGGCAGGCAACGCCGCGGGAGGTGCGACAGCGCACGCCGTACGACGCACTGTGGAGCGCCATCACGCTGCGGCGCTTCACGGCGCTGCTGCAGCGGTGGGGGGTGTCGCCGGCTGCTGCGGCGCAGAAGCTGCAGGACCCTCACACCGAAGCTGCTGCCGCCGAACCGACACGCGTGTCTGGCGCCGCTCCGGAGCTGCGTCCTCCAGGCCCTACTACTACTGCTACTACTAGTACTGCCTCGCGCGCCACAGCCGCTGTTCCTTCGCCGGAAGGAGAGGCATCGCATCCGCCCGTGCTGCTGCCGGCCGCAAGCTCCACGTCCCACCTCTCCCACCGCACGTCGCAACCCATGCTGAATGTGGAGGACGTCACGGCAATTAGCGCCACCATGCGGCGGCATCAGAGCGAAGGAGCGCAGGCCACCGCGGTGGCAACAGGAGGAGCCTCAGCCGTAGGACACGCGGCGGGTGCTGCAGCGTGTAGTGGCCCTACAGCACCACCGCTGCCACCGCACCTGCCCTACCCTCCCCCGACGCGACGGCAACTCAGTGCAGCCAGCCAGAGCCTGAGCACCGTGGACACCGCCGCCTCCAGCAGCAACTGGGACGGCGTCTCCTCCTCTTCCGACGCAAAGGCGGCCGGGGCGGGCCGCGGCGACTTCACGCCTGCCACGGCTGCGGCTGCGGTGCGGCCGTCCGCCACCGCCCACGGCCGCCGCACGCGCCACGAGGCCGCCTTTACGAGTTCGTCCTTCGACACCCCGTTGGGGTCCCTGGACATGGACCGCGCAGAGGAGGAGCTGTACGTGGTGGAGGGCGACGGCGTTAGCGCTCGCGGTGCCGCACTCTACCAAGCGCAACCGCAGCAGCACTATCAGCACCCGTACAACGCGGCGCTTGCCGCAGAGGCCACGGCGGGTCAGAGGCTCTTGCATCCCCAGGCCGACAGCAGTGCGACGAACGCGCAGAGGCAGCTGCACCGCTACGACGTGCCGTCGCCGCCGCGGTTCACTGCGCAGCCCTCTGCGGCATCGACGCTGCGTGGCGACAGCGCATCCGCGACGTTGCTGCGCACCTTTGCGCGTAGCGGCGGCGTGGTGCCAACGGCGGTGGCCAACAACACCGGGGTCGAGTCGTGGATGTCGAAGAAAGCGACGTCGCCGCTTTACGTGCCGTCCCCGCCGCGCTTTCAGCCAGCCCCGCCACAACGGCAGCAGCAGCAGCAGCAGCAACTGTTGAGTAGTCAAACCCATCCCGCGTCGCTCTCCACCCACACGGAGCGGCGCCGCTACAACGACGTCTTCACGCCACTGCCGCCGCGGCCGGTGACGGCAGACGCGCAGCGTCGTCCAGCGCTGCCGCTGCGCCGAGCAGAGCGGGTCGTGCACCCTTACAACGTCGCAAATGAGGCCGTCTCGCGAGGGCGGTCTTCACGAAAGCACAAAAAGTCACACAAGCACAGCCGCAGCGCCACCCGCCAACATCAGGACGGCCACCACCGTCAACCTCAGCATGCTGAGCGCGACGGGGAGGCAGAGACGGTTCAGGCCGAGAACGTTTCGGAGACGCCATCGCAGCCATCGGTGAAGGCCAAGTCAAGTGACGAAGCCAGTCGCCGAGAGGAGTGTATTGTCACCGCGCGGAAACGCACGGAGGAAGTCAACGCCTATGTGCAGTCGCTTTTGACAGCCACGGCAGTGCGCAAGCAAGACGCGGTCGCTTCTGCCTCTGCTGCTGGTGCTGCGGATGTGATGGAGAGCTCTGCCGCAGATTCGAGCTGTGTCCCACACGCACGCGGGCCTTCAGCGAGAAGGACGAATGCGGCACCTGCGCATGTGGCGTCGCCGCCGGAAGGTGTCGACCTCCACGCCTTCAGTGGCCGCAGCAACGCCAGTGCGAACGCAAACAGCCTCAACGCCGGCCGGCCCATCAATACAGCCAGCGCCGCCAGCTTCGGCGCCACCTCCTTTCAGTCCAACGCCACACCGGAGACGATGACGGTGAACAACGGCCCGGGTCAGCGAGTCAGCGCTGGGGTGCAGCACGTGCCGGCACCGCCATCGCAGCCCGCCTCGCACGCCCGCCGCTCCAACCCGCACAACAGCAGCATCTTGCAGAGCTGGGAGACGAGCATGGTCAGCCCGTCCGACTCTGGCATACAATCGACGCCTGCCATCGTGCTCGTGACACCAGATGCGCTACCGGCGCAATGGTCCCTGTCTCCGCCCGTAGAAGACCCGCTACTGCCCTTCTCGCGTGTTGCCCCGGTAGAGGGCGCGGCGCATGAAGAGGGCGACGGTGCCGCTTTAATTCCGTCCACGGCGACCTCGCAGTCGCAGTTCACCATCACCTCTCCCCACGAAGCCGTCGTGCCGCAAAAGGTGCCCATCCCACAAGCCCATCTGCAGCCACGTGCACACGAGGCCGCGAGCCACGGTGAGGAGCGTCGCGTGAGTCTCCCCAGCACCAGCACCGGCACAGCCGCGACCTCTTCGTCGTCTCGCCTTTCCTCCTCGGCACAGGGCCGCGGGCCAGCCGTGCAAACAGGTGTGCCAAGCGTTGCGGCGAAGGTGGAGCTGCCACCGACGCTGGAGGGCGTGAATTTTGCCGACAGGGCCGTGCTGCTCGTCTCGCACACGCCAGAGCACGGCCTCGTCGTCACGAGTCTGCAGCTGCCTGCCGCCGCGCGTGCCACGGGCCGAAGCGTGGAGAGTGAGGTGCTGACGTCTGAGGTGGCGGGTGTGCCTGTGACGGTGACTGCTGCTGCTGCTGCTGCTGCTGGTGCTGGCGCGGCTGCGGTGCGCGCCAACCGCGCCTCGTCTCTTTCCACGGACTCGCCCCCGTCGCCGCTGGCCGATGTAGATACCGGTGCGGCTGCTCCGGCAACGGTCCGCGGCGAGGTAGCGAGGGTCCACACGAACATTATGGAGGGCACGGCCAGCGCGAATGCGAGCAGTAGCAGCGGAGTGCGGGTGCTGGAGGTGATCTCGACGCCGCATGCCTCTCTGATCGAGTTGAATGCGCAGACACCAACCCAAGAAACCGCGACTCACGAGGTGCACGTTCGGCACTCTACCCCTCATGTTCCTGCCACTGCGTCTGCTGCTGCACTGGGTGGTGAAGGGACTGTACCAACCAGCATAGCGACGGCAGCACCTCCGGCTCCTTCACACGCAGTAGTGGCAGTGCCGGGGCTGCAGCTGGCTGCGCAGCAGGTCGAAACGCTTCTCACGACGAACATCAACACTTCGTCTGACCTTGAGGGGGCCTCGTACAACGCGGCACTGGGTGAGGAGAGTGCAAACAACCAGGTCTCTGCTCCTGCGCCGACTGCGCAACCGCCGCCGCCGCAGCAGCAGCACCAGCTCGCCTCGCCGCCCACGCAGGAGGTTTTTGCTCCGGTTGTGCTGACGCCCGTCACCGCTGACGCTGTGTCATCGCACAAGTCCAACGCGCAGCACGGTCAAGAAGGCGCACTGCAGCGCGTTTCCTCTCCAATGCACGATAGCAACCCGCTGTCGCAGCCCACGAAGACAGACGTGGCGAGCACGACAAGCGAGGCTAACACGGCAGCCGCAAAGGAGCCGTTGCCGAGCGCTTTGTCAGCTTCGACCGCGCCATCAGCCGTAGCCAGCACGCAAGTAGAAGACGCTTTGACAGCTGTAACGCGCGTCGAGGCAACGTCACCGGTGCCAGCTGCTTCTGCAGGTACTTCTGCTGCTGCTGCTGCTGCCACTGCCCAGCCGCTTCCGCCACCGCGCCTCGGCATCGCCGCGCAGCTGCGCCGCCTCATTGCGCCGGTGGTGCAGGCGGTCGGCCGCGGGTACCTGGCACGACGTGAGCTCGGGCTCGAGGCGGCGTTGCACCGCCTGCACGTCGTCCACCACCACGGCCGCTCCGATGACGACGCCCTGGCCCTCAGCGCCGTCTCGCAGTCTGCGTCAGCCTACTCGTTTCCCAACACACCAGGACCGGACGCTGCGGCTGCGACGATTCACGCAACGCAACAGCCGCTGCCTTGTGCCGTCGAGGTCTCATCTTCCGTGAAGGGTAGCCACAACGCGACGAGCGACGTTGCTGCTGCGGCGGTAGTAACAGTAGCAACTACGCCAAAGAAAACTGCCAACACAGAGACTTCAACGAAATTAGTGCAGGGAGAGGAGGAAGCGGTGGTGGCGACGCAGCCGGAAACGAAGATGCCACGGAAGGTGCGACCGCCCCCGCTGACGGCCTTCACCGCACCAGAAGCCCCGGCTGCGCTGCGCTCTCCCGTCCTGCACGGATCCCTGCCGGTGGGCGGGGCCTCGGCTAACGCCGCCGCCGCACCGCCCGAGGTGAAAACGAACGAGTCGTCCTGCCTCGGCGCGGCCAAGAGCAGCAACTCGCTGAAAGAGACGCACAGCGCCAACGAGCGCGGGCTCAATCGGTCTTCCTCACAGTCTTCCGGCACCTCGTCGCAACACCCGTCCACCGTCTCGCCGACGCAGCGGCTCTTCGCCATCTACGGCGTGCCGGGCAACTCCGTGATGGAGAACTCGAGTTCGTCGTGGATGCCGCCGGTGGCGGGGCTTAACGGGGGCAGCAGCAGCGGTAATAGTGGCGGTGGTGGTGGTGGTGGCGGACATGGCGGGGGCAGCAACAACACCGCCGCCTACGTGACTTCGTACAACGAGAGCGGCGTGCTGGACGGGAAGCCGCCGCGGCTGCAGCGGGCAGTGGATCAGAGCCTCGACAACTCTCGCTTTTCCTCGATGATGGTGCCGTGGGCACGAGACAACGCGCGCGGCGCCCGCGACGGCATGACCTCCACCCACACCCTGCCGCCGCCAAAGGAGGAGAGCTCGTCGGGCAGCGGCGCAGATGAGGAAAGCTCCGGCTCCGCCTCTCGAGGCTTTAAGCGCAAGGACGGGTCGCACTTTATGACCTCGATCATCGTTCCACCCACGATGGACGGCGCGGCGGAGGCGGTGATGCCGCCATCGCTCATGAAGCCCATCATGATCGCCCCCCGCGACCGTCTCTCCGAAGAGGCCACGTCGTCCATTCTGCGCGAGTCGACCGAGGACTGGCTGAACCTGTTGCACAGCCGGCTGAGCGGGAATGGCAGCTGCACGGTAGCCTTTCTGGGCCAAACCTCAAAGGGGCCGTCCAACGGCAGCCTCGCGAGTGGGTCGCAGGACGCCGGGTCCGCCAACAACGGCTGTGGCAGTGGAAGTATTCGCAATTACAACAATCCTCACAACGGCAGCAGCAGTAACAGCAACAGCAATCGCCCAGGATCGGGTCGCCGCCGCCACTCGAACTCGCAGGACGAAAAGTGGGCGATGACGTCGGCGATGCACATGCTGCGACTGCAGCGCATCGGCCGCGGCTATCTCACGCGCCTGCAGCTCGCCCAGCGCTACCGCGATGCGCAGGAGGAGGAGAACTTGGATGCTCTCCTGCAGGATGTGCTGCTGCGCGGCCCGGCGCTCTCGCTGCCGCCTTCCACGGCTAACGAGGCAGTCGCAGCACTCGCAGCGGCGCCTTCCACACGAACGTCAAACTTGGTGGAGCAGAAGCAATACGAGGGAGAGGAAGGAGAAGACGCGGAGGACCAGCGCATGGATGAAATGGCGCTGGCTGCCGCCGCCGCTGTGATGAGCACGGGCAACCTCCGCTCTGAGGGCGAGCCCATTCCTCGCCTGTCGATCTCGTCGGAGTCTCCGGATGCTGTTGGCGCTGGACCGGACGCGTCCAATGCCGCCCTCGCCGTCCCACCGGTGGTGACACTCGGCGCCAACGGAACAACGCTGAGCAGCTCCGACTACGGCCCCGCGCCATCGCCCCCACCGGCCGTCTCGCTGGGGCCGCCGCTCTCGCCCTTTCAGGTGCCGTCCGACAGCTACGCGGCCTCCGCCCAGTCGTCGAGTTCGGCGTATGTCGCGGAGGGGGTGGGGGCCGAGCACGTCTCGCTGCTCGCCAGCTCCGCGTCAGCCTCAGCGTCCAAGTCGGGCAACAACGGTGTCCCCGGCGCGGCAATCCGGGGCGGCGGTGGCGTTGGGGCGGCGGTCGTGCCCGCCAACACCGACAGCGCCTCCCACCGCGCACGCGGCAACTCACCCTTCGTCACCCCCGACAACTCTCGCTACCTTGTTCCACCGGCGTTGCTGTCGCCCAGTCTGCAGCACACCGCGCAGCGCCCATCGCAGCCGGTGGAGTTTGCGCGGTCGAACTCGCTCAGTCTCTCCCGCGAGGCGGCGTCCTACGGCGCGCTGGCGAACATCGCCAACGCCTTCAACAACGCCTTGCTGAATCACCAGGGCACCGGCGGGCCGGAAACGCCGTCGCTGCCGCCGTCTGCGTCGCGGCGACGCCAAGGCAATTCAGCAGGGGGCGGCTCGCCGCCGTCAATGCGGGTGTCTTTTTCGCGGGACGCCTACTCGCCTGTGATGAAGCCGAACGGGCCGGAATTCGCCGCCTCGGCTGCGGCTGCGGCTGCGGGGAGCAGCGGCGAAACACTGACCAGCGCGGCCGGCAGCACGTCGGCAGTTCGCACAAAGGTCGTAGAAGGCGTGCACGGCATCGTCATCGCACGTCGCCCTTCGCCGCCGCCGTCGCGCGAAGTGGAGGCGGCGCACGCAGAGGCTGAAAAGGACGCCGCTGCCTCGATGGAGGCGGTGACGTCGAATGCGGTGATTGAGGAGCCCGCCAGCGACGGTCACGACCCGCTGCAGGCCACCAGCGACAGCGTCAGCGCTGCGCATCCCAGTAGCCGCACGAAGATGGACCGCAACGCGGAGGAGGCGAACCCGACCACGATGCTGTTGGGTGACCTGGTGGAGGAGGTGGAGGTAGGCGGTGAGGGGGACGGCGATGTTGGGAAGGCAGCGGAGGCAGAGGCCTCGACGGTGGAGCCCATCCCGTGCTGGAAGGCGACTTCCGCCGCGGCGGGCACCAGCATGTCGCCCTTCGAGGGCTCGCTCTTCGCGGCGAGTGGGCGCAGCGGCCGTTCGATGATCAGCGCCAGCTCTCTCCCTTTTGAGTTCAGCACGACCGCCCACGCCGTCAGCGCCATGTCGCAGGGCGAGTTAATGTTTAGCGGCCGCACCATGGGCAGCATGACGCCGGCGCAGTGGGCGCTGGACGGAGTGGAAATGGTCGACTCCACCTCGCACTTCGACGACGTGGAGAGCGCCAGCGAGGACAACGACGACAGCCGCGGCAGCAGCGAGAGCGACGAGGAGGCCGAGGAGGCAAACAACAGCAGCGACGAGGACGCCGACGAGGCGGATGCGTTTAGGAAGGATATTCATCACGTCGAGGAGGGTGGGACGGAGCCGGCTTGCTTTGGCGCTGCCGCCCACCTGCTGCGAGGGGAGAAGGCGCAGATGACGAAGGACGGCGCGGTGACGCTGCTGCAGCGCGTCGGCCGCGGCTACCTGTGCCGTCGCCACGAGCACTTCCTCTTTATGGTCTCCATCTCTTTCGCAGAGGTAGCGCTACTGCAGCGCGTCGCCGTGGCTTACATGGCCCGCCGCAAGATGGGCCTCGAGTTCCACGTGAATCGGCTTGTGCAGGCGGAGATGGAGCACTGGGAGCTGCGCAACCGCGCTGCTATCAAGTTGCACGCGGTCGTGCGTGGGTTTATTGCGCGGCAGCGCGTAAAGCGGCTTCAGCGGAAGCTGTTCACACGGATCGAGTTACGCACGGCGTTGGAGCTGCCCGACCCGGACGAGTAGCGCACGCAGCCAGTGACACTTTCTCGTGGTGCTCGTTTTGTGCGAGCTTTGTGTGCGCGGGAAAAATTTTCACGGGCAATCCATAGATGCACACGTAATGTGTCTTTTTTACTTTCTTCACTTATTTTTTCGTTTCTTGCTTCATGGATTCGATGCGTCATCGGCCTAGCATGTTCTTTGACACTGCACCACAAAATAGTACACAAGAGACACACCAAGATATTCATATTCAAAGAAGCTTGAATTGGAAATTTGTTGCTGCTTTGGCACACTCTTGCCCATAGGTTTGGCGCGCACGAGATTTTCTAATGACTGCTGTTAGTTTTTCTCTCTGCTGTACTACTTCAGAGAAGCCGGCACAAATGATTTGAAGCGTGACACGCATAAAGCACGTTTTTTGATGGCGCTGCTAATCAGTTGAGCCGTAGGTTTTAATAAATATATTATGGCATCTTAGAAAACGGAAAGAAAAAGGCACTGAATCAGCTGAAGCTAAATTCTTAATGCTGTTCCGAATCGAAACTCTCTTTCGAGATAAAACTGAATGAAGCATTCTTTCTTAAAACTTTCCGCCGCCCCTCCACCTTTTTTTCGTCTTGACTTTTATTTCACGTAAACGTGGTCTACTTTCTTTTTGCAAAATTCTGCATTCACTGCCATTTCGCTGCAATAAATGCGCGAAAAAACGGTGCTGTTGCAAAAGATTATCATTCGTAACATTAATGTTTGTGTAGTCAGTACTAAACTATTATTCCCTTCTTTGTTTTCTTCTACTTTCTCTTTGCTGTTGCCGTTAAAGCGTTGTTGCAGACATTGTTGTTGCTTCGTATAAATACTCCAACAGCTGTGTTCACATTTCTTCATTCTCTCGTGTTCTTTTTTTTTTTTTTTAGGCACGTTCCTTTCTTTTTTTCTTCCCTTTTTGTGTGTTATTATTATTACCACGTTCTCCATCTCTTTCTTGTGAGGAGCTGCGTTACGCTTGTTGGCTGTTATTACATTTTCCTCTTTAAGCTCAATCATT
>MDUD01009331.1:0-19402 GCA_002216565.1 Crithidia mellificae
CGTTCTCTCTCTTCTTTGCTGCCGCCTTCGACGACACGGGGCGGTGGCGCGGCACCTCAACTCGCAAGTACACCGGTGTGTCTTTGTCTGACAGGAGAAGGCTCGCCACGTTGCGCCGGTGCTGCCACGCCGCTACGTAGATGACCTCTACCTCCTCACACCCGCTCAATGCGCTTTCACATGAAGAGGAGGCTGAGGGGGAGACAGAGCGAGTGTGGTGGGCCAAAACAGAGAGAGATACGCCAGCAGAGTTCGTCGTGGTGGGTGCCGGATTGCCGCCGCGCAGCACCGCAGGGTCACAGGTGTGCCCAAGGTGGGCGACGGGGTATGGCTGCTGAGGGCCACGGGTGCAGCCATTTGCGGTGGCGGCTAACGCCTCGTCGCACAGGCCCACGACGACGCTGTTGCCCGACACGGCACGTCGCGTTACCTCCGCCGCGTTGGACGGCAGAGGGAGAGGTTCTGCGAAGTCGTAGAGCGCGAGGAGGTAGTTCAAGGAGAGGTGCACCTCGAAGTACACCGTGCGCGGAGTGGGTGGTTGATTAGCGCTGCGCATCATCGCAAGAGGACGATGCCCTGCAGCTGCGCCACTACCCGCACCAAGACTCCCAACACCACTAATGGCCTTGCCAGCGTGGCCAGCCCGCACGGAGTGCCTCAGGACATCGCGCACATCACCGCTGGCCACGTTGCGGGCGTGCTCGTCGTCTTCGACTTCCTCTGCGGTCTCCTCCGCGTCCGTGTGAAGGTCGCGGTCGGCGGCAGCCAAGCTGTCCAGCTCGGCGGCAACCGTCGGGTCCACGCCATAAAAGATGCGTCGCGCCCGACGCTGCTTCGCCGACAGCATCGCTTGCATGTACTCCTCCACCGCGTACGCGGCTGAGTAGCGCGACGGGCACTGCGACTGCAACCGCACGCACGACCGTCGCCACTTGTGACACGACGCGCGGTAGCCCTCCCGCGCCCCTGATGCCGCATCACCGCTCGCCGGTGGCGTCGTGGTGGCCTTCAACGCCCAAGCTGCGGGTGCGGGCCACCAGTAGGCCTGCCACGCCTCCGGCGCTTGCTCGATAGCGGTATCCGCCCGCAGCAGCAGCGCACGCACCGGACGCTCCTCCGTCTCCGTTGCACCTGCCCGATCCACGCTGTGCGAGGTCGACCCGCCCGTCCGCCCTTTCACCGCACCACCATTGACGCTGCCCTCGTTGTTGTCCTCGTCGCTCACGGCCATCCTCCCATCGACGGACTCGTTGACCTCGCCCTCTTCATCCGCCAGCACCATCGGAATCTCCTCCAGCGTCGCGGCGGCGAGCGCCGGCGTGGTGGGCTGCAGCGGGCCGTAGCTGAGGGCGTCGACGCGCTGCAGGGACGGCGTGGAGAAGCCCGGGCACATCAAGCAACGCACCGGGCACGCCGCGGCGGGGCTGAGGGCGTCGAGCTGGCCGTGCTGCAGCACGCGTGCAAAAGTAGACTCGCTGGTGCTCTCGTTATCCGTGTCACCGTCGTGGTGGAGCGGCGCGGCACCCGCCGTGACGTCTTCTCTCGCCGCTGCGTGTCCAGATCCGGCCACCCCGCGAGAGTTACGACGTCGCAACGCGAGTGGCCGCGCACTCTGCTGCTGTTGCTCCCGGAGCAGGGCCGCCCACTGGGCGTCTTGCTGGTAGGCCTCGTACTGCAGCATGCCGCTGCGCGCAGCCGCAAGCAGGCGTAGCTTCTGCAAGCCACCGTCTAAGAAAGCAGGGAGCGGTGCAGCAGACGCAGGGACCACCACGGCGCCGGTGGAGACTGCGGCTGCTGCAGCTGTGTTTTGAAGGAAGCTGCTTGCGTTTCCTCGCAGAGAAGATGGTGAGCCACCGAGGCTCTCGCGAACTTCATAGAACCCGCCACCGCTGTTTCGACCCGTGCTGGGGCGGCCATGCACAGGTGAGCTCGCGGAGACGACGACGGCTTCAGCGGCAGCGGCCGTGGCGGCGGGTGGCACCGTGGCGAAGAGGGCACTGACGGTCTGAAGAAGACTCGCTCCATCCGCACCGGCGGTGTTGTCCAGCAGACCAGCCTCCTGCAGCACCGCCACGGCGACGGCCGCAGCGCTACGGCTGACGCTACCCGTCCCTCTTCCCAGCGTCCCCGCATCCTTTTCACTGCTCCCACTACTGCTGCTGTCGAGCGAGTTGGACCGATAAGCCCGCGACGCGCCGCCCTCCACGCCACCATCGCCCTTGTTGTCGCTGCTGCTGCTGCTGCTGCTGCTTGCGTCGTCCTCGCCGTTGCTTTCTTGGTCGCCCTCCAGCAGCCCGCGCTCTGCCAGCTGCAGCACCCGCCAAACGCGCCGCAGCATGGTCTTCTGGTAGCTGTGACAGCCCTCCGTGGCGGATGCGCGGCCCCACGGGGCACCGAGGAAGAGCAGCACGTGCAGCGCCTCCGCGTCCCAGCATTGCTGATCGACCAGCCGCCCCACCACACTGAGTTGACCACCAACGAGGCCGGCGTAGAAGCACGTGGGGCGGTGCATCGCGTGGGCAAGCGCACTGCCGTAGGAGACGCTGGAGGAGAGAATGAGCTGCGACATGGCGTCTGCCCTGCCTTCCGTGACGGCACGCAGCAGCACGGCACCGAGGTCGGGCAGTGCGCGAGAGGCTCGCAGGGAGGCGTGGGCTTCGCAGGCGTACACGAGCCGGCACGACGTCGTCACGACGTACTCGTGTGGGACGATGCTGAGAAGCTGCGACATGGCAGGCGGGTCCATAATGTGCTGCACATACCACTCCACAAAGGCGCTGATGGAGTGCGTGTGGTGGTCCTGAGCCGGGGCGGTTGCCATGAAGTTGCTGCTGCTGTTATTGTTGTTGGTGTTGTACGCACCGCTTGCCCCGCTATTTGCACTGTTGTCGTCGGCGTTGCGGAGGTAGTGCTTGTCCTCGCCTCGCAATTCGCTCGTGCTGTGCGTTTCCGGCGTGAAAGGCGCGGGCTCGCGCAGAGCCAAGACGCGTGCGGAGAAGGAGAGGATGAGCTCGTTGCGCAAGCGGGACGTGATTTCAGCCGGCGAGAGAGGAAGGTTTAGCTGACTGCGCATGCGGCGCACGCGGCGCTCAATGGCGACGAGGCGGCGCGACGGACCCGTGCCGTCAGGTGACGCATTCGCGCTATTCGCGTTGGTGTTGTTGTTGTCATTTCGCGAAGACTCGAGGCCGCCCGCGTCGTCATTCTGCAGGCTGTCGAGGTCGGAATCGGACTCCTTGTCCATTCGAACGTGTGAGCCGCGCCGCAGCAGTGACGTTTCCGCCTTGGCCGCTCCGCCGGCTCCAGCTGTGCCGTGAGTGGCTTCGCGACCTTCAATAAGAATGGAGTTGCTCAGTCCCTCGATCTCCTCCAGCTTGCGCAGAACGTAAAAGACTTTGTCTAATCGCGTCTCCAGCTCCATCTGCTCCGCCGAGTAGTGCTGCAGCGGTCCTTCGCGTTTACGCGTCCGCAGCCCGCGATGAAACACTGTCGGCTTGAGTTCGCGCACGGCCGTTGCCGCGGCGGCGGTGGTTGCCGTCTCGCCGCCTGCCGCAGACGTGTCGATATCCTCTTCCAGCGCACAGTAGTAGGCTTGCAAGAGACGGTCCTGGCCGCAGCTGAGGGCCAGACGTCGTTGCAGCAGCCGTGCCGCTGCCTCTAGCAGCTCGAGCGCTGCGTACAGGGCGTGCTCGCGTGAAATGGTCCGCTGCTGCTGCTGTTGTTGCTGGGACGGGTCCGCAAACGTGAAAAGGGCGGCGGTGTTCGATGAAAGCGCCGCGGATGCGCCGTGGCCGCCTGCAGCGTGAGTGTGCGGATGCTGGTTTGAGAGGGCGTCGGCTGGACCTGGGATGGACACGACCACGGCGCGCAGCCAGCCGTCAAAGACACTCGTGGAGCACGTGCACGGGTTCAGCGTTGCCGCCGCGGTGTCGCCGTCGGGCGGAGAGACGGCGGTGGCCGGGTAGGCCACGCGCTCCCCTGCACCACCCACATCCAGCTCGTGCGCCAACGTCTTCGCCACCGCGTCATCGCGCGGGCTTTGCGCACTGTTGTGGTGGCGAACTGACACCGCGTGTGCCGTGATCGCCAGAGAGGCAGCGGCAGCGTGCTCCTGCGCCAAGAAAGCGGCGGCTTCCTGCTGGAGAGCGGCGTTGCACGGCTGGGGAGGGACGAAGAAGGGCGCGGCGACGGATGAGGCGACTGCGCTCTCGTCTCGATCCGCCACCGCAGCAGCGGCGTGTGAGGTCATCAAAGCGGCTGCGTTCATCAAAGTGGCTTTGGCTGCGTGCCCAGCTGATCGAGCCGTGGCGGCAGTGATGGATGCTGCCGCAGCAGTTGTGCCCACCGCAGGTCTTACTTTTGCCTTTTCCATTTTTTTCACCTAGTGTTCGGGAGAAATGGAAAAAAAAACAAAAAACAGTTTTCTAAAAAAAGAAGCAAATTCAAAAAGGCCAAATAGGTAGAAGAGTGTTTAATGTTCAAAATGTTCAAATTGAAGCTTTGTCAATAGAAGGTGTAAAAACAACAAAAATTGGATTGCTTAGAGTGCTACTGTACTATGTACATAGAAAAAAAAGGAAAACAATTCTCAACGACAAATTCTAGCAAAAAGTTGTGTGTATTACATAAAGAGGTGAGAAAAAAGAATAAAAGGTGACAAAAATAAAAGAGAATGAAAGCGAGGCAAGATGCAAGCTCAGTGATGAGTAGATTTTGCTCTTTAACGCTAGACAAAGCAAACACAAAAAAAGCGGTCAAAGGAGAGTCTGCTCGCGCCGCTGAAATTGACAGACGTCGAACTTTGAAGAGACAAAGACAAAGAGACGTGGGGTATTCCAATAACGAAAAGGAGGGGAAAGGGGAATTAGGAATGAGAAATGGTTTGGCATTGCGAGGGCTTGCATGAAGATCAACTCTGTGGTACTTTGTTGCATGCAATCTGCTCTCTAGAGCACTAAAGCACACATTTTAGGAAAAACTGTGCTTTAGAAAAACCGACAAAGCAGTAAACTGATTCTCACTTCTTAGCCTTTGGCTGTTATAAAGAAGGAGGACAGTGACGATCAGACAAGGATTTGCAGATTAGAAGCTCACTAGCGGAGCACATGATGGAGCGTTTCTTAACAGTCCCAAAGCATGCTGATTTTTCCTTCTTTAGCTATCGCTTTCGCTATTTCATTCTGTTTCCATACACACAAAGACGCATCCTAAAGCAGGACGCACATCGCACACAAAGACTCGCACCAGACGTTGCAAGCAAAACAAACAAAACGAACACATACGCAAAAATAAAAGAGGAAAAAAAGAATAGTGGATAGTAATAGATGAATTGTATAGAAGTATGCGACATCACACGTGTTCACGGGAATGAAGACGCAAAAAAGGCGCAAACAGAGCGAGTAGCGTGAATGGCTCTTTCGCTTTTGCGAGTGAAGCTGCGCACCTACCTTTTCGGATAACGAAGAAGAGTGCCGCTTACTGCGGGATCTGCTTCGTCATCTTACTCACCGAGCTTGTCAGCCCAACCACCTGCTCCCGCCACTTGGAGACGTGATTCGCCAGCGCCTTCACCTCCTCCAGGCTCAGCACGCGCGACTCCACCCACGTGATGTGCACCTGCTGCGTCAGCCCGTCCATGCGACCTTTAATGATGCCGTGCGCCAGGGCATCCAGCAGCAGCGGCTCTGCACCGCTGTCCGGCACCGCGCAGCGCTGCGCCACGGCGTGAAAGGTGAAGGTGCGCTCGCTAAGGGGCGTATAGAAGATAAGGTGGAGCAGGGCCATGAGTCGCACCTTGCGGTGCAGACCATCCGCCGCGGCCGCCAGCTGCGGCTCCTGTGCGATCTGCGCCTGATGCGCCTTGTAGAACGACTCGAAGCTATCCACGTCTCCCTCGTTGCACAGACGCATCATCTCAAGCGCCCAGCGGTGGGGGCAGCCCTCGCGTTGCAGGGCACCGACAAACTGTTCAAAGTTGAGCAGCTTACCGTAGTTAAAGATTTTGTCGGACAGAAGACCAGCGATGACCGTCTTGTAGGCCAGCGCCGCAACGTCGTCGTCGCGCATGGGCAGGTCCGCCTTCTCCGAGAAGAGAATAATGTCGAAGGCGTTCTTGTAGAAGCTCATATACTGCCGGCGGATCTCGTAGTCGCGGCCGCGGGCCATGCCGTAGAGCGCGACAAGCACCGGCTCCACCTCGTGCATCTTTAAACCGTGCAGGTACATCTCCGTCTGCTCCAGCAACTTGCGCGCCGTATGCGGCGGCGACCCGGGCACGGCGGCGAGCGCGGCGCTATCCTCCGCGCTCGTGCTCTCCAGCAGCAGCTGCGCACGAATGCAGAGTGCGGTGTAGTGGCCCTGCTCCGAGCTGGAGTGAATGAGGGACGCGCAGGCGCCCTCCACCAGCTCCAGGGCCTTCTCGGTCGTCATCCCCGGTGCGAAGCAGACGGAGCGGACCATCATCACGTAGGCGATGGGGGAGATGTCGGCGCGGACGGCCATGATAACCGCCTCGTAGAGCTCCAGCAGACTGTCCAGCAGCATCGGGTCGCGGATCAGCTGGAGTAAATCGGTAGAGAGCTCGTACCAGAAGCGCTGCTCGATGTGGCCCAGGGCACGGGCTACCGTCTCGGCCGCCTCTGCGTTGTCCTTCGCCCGCAGACTACTCTGCAGGGCCACGAGGTACGCCTGCGCGCGAGCTTCCGGCGTCGACATGGTGGTGAAAAAGCTTGGTTTGATGATAGGGTTTTGTGTGTGAGAATTTGACCAAAGGAGAAGAAGAGCAACCGGAGGTGGATGCGCTTTTAATAAACTTCTTGTGTATAGTGTCCGACTGGCTAGAAAAGAAAAAGAGCCAAAGGGCTACAGCCGAGACTGTGTGGTTTAGCAAAAGGACTGGTTTGGTTCTTACAATGTTGAAAGAGATTGCTGCGCGAAATGCGTCGGTGAACGCCGTTTGAACGTTTCACTTTCTTCCAAAAAGACTTTGGGCAAGGGCATGAGTCATGAGGCAACAAGAATTGAAAAGGAAATCAAGAAGTGGGAAACAAAGAGTAAGGAAAGAATCATTTTTTTTGTACTGAGAAAAAACTTTGGAAAAATCTACCAAGCGAGACTAAATGGAGTCTTCGCGTTTTCGGAAGTACCAGAAAGCAAGTGTGTAGGAGAAAAACTCATTCTCGGCACTCTTCGAGCTTTTGCACAGCGCTACAAGAGGATCTTACCTCTCAGTTTAATGTTTCAATCGTGTCGCTAGGCCTTATAACGCTACAGCTCGTTATCGAGGCTTTTGATTATGTGTTTCAGTAAGTTCGCTTTGGATTTACCAGAGTTGGAGAGCAAAAGTTGAATATGTGGACCGAGGCCCTCACTTGATCATTTGGATGCATATGCGTATCACAGAAAAAGGAGGCAAGCACACAGACAAAGACATGCAACTCAAAAAAGCACTACTGAGCACCAGTTGGCTAACCTCTACTACTTCGCTTTCTCTTTCGCGTCGTCCGCAACGGTCGCGTACGGCGAGAGATGCTTCTGGATGCTCTCAATAAACATCCACATCAAAATCACCTGCGGCACGCAGCGCACCGCCTCCACAAGCGAGCCGGCGTACCAGCCCCGAATCCCCTCCTTCGCGTAGATCTTCCGCAGGCAGTCCGCCACGCCGTTGTACACAACCTTGTCCGTGCTCTTGCCTGACATCCCGATGCGGCGCTTCGCCACATCCAGGGGAAACGCAATTACAATAGACGCGATGGCCGCCGCGGAGCCGCCAAGAATGGTGGAGAGCAGATTGCGTGCGGTGTAGTTGTCCTTGAAGAACGGCGGGTTCGGGCTGTCGAGCACGGCGTACTTGATCGTCTCGTAGGTCGCGAAGCTGACGAGGATGTCTGGCACCCGCTGCATCAACGAGGCGCCGAGGCCGCGGTAGAAGTTGCGGACCGAGTTTGTTTCGCGGTAGACGAGGCGGCACGTGTTCGCGATGCCGTGAAACTCCTTCTCACCCGACATGAGCCGCAGACGCACCACCTCACCAGGGTAGACGGCCGCACCGGCGATGGTGGCGGAGATGCCGCCGGCGCCGCACTTCATGATGAATTTCTCCATTAGCTCTACGTTGCGAGAGTCAGCGAGGTTGGCAGCAGCGGCGCTGTTGTTGTTGTTGTCGGTGGACTGCTGCCGTGCCGCTCGCTGCTCGCGTCGCCGCTGCAGCCAGTCCTGAAAGAAGAACTTGCACTGACTGTACAGGAGAAACTGGATGCCGCTGTAGGGAACTCGAATCACCATGGAGGTCAGGTTCCCACGCCAAAAGCCTTTCAGGCCATCCTGGTGGTAGATGTACTTGGTCAGCTGAGCAACACTGAGCCCTTTGTGCTGGCCCAGTTGCTGGAGCACCACGATGCGCTGAAATGGACTGAGGAGAGATTTGGCGAGGGCACCACCACACCCTCCAGCCACCACGTCCACCCACGGCGCGTGCTTCTTTTCACTGCTCGTCATTGGAGAATGTTTGCCTCTAATGTTCGTTCCTTAAATCAGTACACCTCTACTCTATGCTGCAGATCTATAACAGACTGTATAAAGGGAAAAGAAAAGAGAAAGTCTATAATTCTTGCAAGCCTAAATGGCGTGCCGTAATGTACGCTTATCGTTTCACGTGAAAAGAAAACACCAAAGGGAAATGAAATGTATTTATCTTTATGTAAAACAAAGAGGTTGATTGCTTCTATGGACGTATGTATGAATTCGCTCAATTTGTATTGCTGATAACTATGGAGGTAAACATCAATAGAAAAAGCGAAAAGAAAAACTCTCGACGGTTGAGCTACTAAATTAAAAAAAATAATGAGAACAGAGAGCGTAGGCTACTTCTATGCGTCTTAAAAAAGGCGAGGAGCGCGAATCGACTGTGTCGAAATGGTTTGCCTTGGAAACTCTTCGTTTCTACGATTCTAATCCAATTGTTACGCAGAGAATTGACTTGATGTGACGTTGTTGCGAGGTCGTGTGTTTTTTATACCTGCAGGTGAGCTAAGAGAAGTATATCTAATGGCAAAACAAAGTTGAAATTATAATAAGAGCGAATAATAGGGAGTCACAGATGACACGGAATCAAAGAGAAAAACCTTCTGAAGTCTCGGTGAGCTGAAAGTCTGCATACACTTTTGACTTCAACGAGATATAACCTGGTGTATGGGGCAATCAACTCTTAAAGTGCTCTTGACCGCTGGTCTCCTCTCCAAAACGTTTAGAGTACCACCTTTTGCTTACAGGTGCAGTTCAGATCACATCACCTGCCGTACCAGTGGTTCGAAGCTGCCATAAAAGCAAAACCAGATACTTATCAAATAAACTTGCCTCAGGGTTCTACTTTTCGCTTTGTTAACACTTTAATAAGGAAATCTTGTATGTTCTATCAGGGTGGCAATTTCGAGTCACACGAAAAGCAAATGGGACTTGAAGTCCAGAAGCAAAAGGAAAATGAACTGTTTGTGAAGCAACAGGTCGCAGAGCAATAGCTTAGATAAAACATCTGCGCCAAACTCACTCTGAAAAAAAGAAAACAAGTGGAGAAAAGACGCTCTAAATAAATACACAAAGATACATTTCTATTTGCGCATCGTCAGATTAATAATGCTGTATCATCGCGCTCTCTAGATATGGCTTAAAAAAACGAAGATGCAAATTGGTTTGCGAGGAGGTGCTAAAACACACCTTTTTTTTTGTTTTTTGGCTCCTCCAGTTTCTCGTGAAGAAGCTCCAAAGAGTCTTGGTTTTCAAATTTCGCGCAGCCACTCCGGCGTTGACCGTCCCGATCCCTCGCCGACCTCGTCGACCTCTTCCTCTGGCACCTCGTCTATCGCATCCTCCACATCCAGCTCGTCGTCGCTGGCGGCTTCTGCTGAGGGCGAAAAACCCTCACGCAACGCACCTTCCTCGTGCGGCGACTGCGCGGCCTGGTCGAGCACCGCCTCCCCAATGCGTCGATTCTCTTCGTCGATCTTCCGCAGCATCGCCGCGATGTCGTCATCATCCTCGTCTACATTGTCGTCCACACCGCCGCTTGCATTGCCTACCAAGTCTGCGGGTTGCTCTTCCATCACCTCCTCTTCCTCTCCGACTGCGGCTGCGGCTGCTGATGTCGCAGGCTTGTCAAGCTGCGGAGAGACGCGGTTGCTGCTGCGGTCACTGCTACTGGGTGCGCCGTGTAGGGGAAGATCATTAGAGGGAGGAGGCGAGTGCGTGGCAAGCGATGCTGCTTCCCTTTCCCACGGCGCTGCGGTCTTCCGTGGAGAGTCAGCGAGGGCGGTGAGGGCGGACGAGGCCGGTGGTGGGGGCTGCTGCCCGGCCCGCACGGTGCGCTGACCGGTGCCGGTAGACGGCGGCAAGGGCTTCGGCTCCCGCTGCGCAGACAGCTCCGCCGGCGCGCTGTTCGGTGACTCCTGCGGCGACGGCGCGGGCGCGGGCCGCGGGTTTGCGCTGGCGGGGCTGTCCTTGCTGCGCGAGCGGTTCTGCCGTGCGGCGGCTACCGCCCCTCGCAGGCGCTCTGCAGCTGCGCTGTTGCGGCTGATGCTATCCCGCGTGTTCTCGCTGCGACCCTTCACGGTGTCCTGTCCTGGGTGAGGCGGGGACGTGGACGGTGGTGCAGCCGCGCCTCCTCGCTGGGGATTAGACGCATGCGCCTCGCGCGCCGGAGAAGGGGAGGGTGACAGGCCGCCGCTGCGATGGGTGTCATTGCCGCGATTTGCACCAACTGGTGCTTGCAGCACGTGGCGCAGCGAGGACTTACGCACCGCTGCTGCCCCGCTGCCCGCTACTGCAGGAGTGACGGCGCCGTCGCTTGCTGTGCCGCCCACCACGTAGGCCGGGATGTCGCCGGCCAACGCCCCCGCCACTCCCACGTTGTTCGCCTTAATCTGCTCGCCGCGCTGCTGGATGCGGCGCCAGAGGTCGTCGATGTTGGTTTGCAGCTCTTGCTTGCGGCTCGTCAGCGCGGCCTGCTGATCCTCCAGCAGCGCGGCTTTGCCTGCCTCGTAGTCCTCCACCGCCTGCTGCTCCGCGGACGTTAAGTTTGACTGCAGACTCGTTTTCCGCCCTGCTGGCAACGAAGATTTGCGTGGCGACGTGGTGCGAGAGGAGCGGCCCGAGAGAACGTTCTGTTGACCTGCACTGCCATTGCGGGCCCGCGCCGCGCTTGTCGTCGGAGTGGGTGCCGCGACGCCACCGCCCTTCACGTCCTGCGCGACTGCCGCGCTATACACCGCAATCGCCGAGCGGTGCTTCTCCACCACTTTTCGCTTCTCATCCCGCGCGCTGCGCAGCGCCTCGTACTCCTTCGGTGTGATGGAGGAGAGATGGCGGTCCTGCACCTGCGTGGTCAGTTCCGCACACCGGCTCTCCATGAGCGCCGTGGCGGCCTTCGTGCGGTCGATGTTCGCGCGCAGCTCCTGCAAGGTGCGCTGCAGGCCTGTGCGGGAGTAAATGCCCTCATTCAGCTGACGGGCCTGCAGCTCTGTGGACGACGGCGCTCGCTTGTGCACCTCCTCGATGGTGTGCGCGGCGCGCTTGTCGCGGTTCTCGAGAGCGCGGCGGGCGGCCGTCACCTCACGCAGCCGCGCCCGTGCCCGCTGCAGCTGCGCCTCCGCGCGGGCCACCAGCGCAGGGACATCGATGGCCGCCGCACCACCGCCGTCGCCGCCGAGGCGAACGTACGCAGCCTCCAACTTCGCGTTCTTCTCCCGCAGCGCCTCCAGCCGGGCTTTCGTCACCTGGCCACCTTTGCGTGCGTTGTTCGCGGCGCTGCTGCTCTGCGGGCCTGCGCCACGGCCGCGTCCGCCCGAGACGTTGCGTCGAACGCCGCCGTGGCCCCCCGCACCCGCCGCACCCGCTGCCGACGGTGACGGCGGCGCTCTGGAGTTGCTGCGACGCTGCTGTGGGGATGCTCGAGGCACGCTGCCACGCCGCGCGTTGGCCCGACCACGGGCGTTGCTGCTACCCCGCTGTCCACGACTTGCCGGCGACCGCACCGAGGCGGGCGATGTCGCTGAAGTGAGCGTCTCCGCCGCCGCCGCAGCAGCAGCGTCATTGGCGGCAATCTGCGACCGCTTCCGCGCAATACGGCTGTCCCACGCCGCGATGTCGACCTGCAGGTCGGCGATACGCAGCAGCAACTTCGCACGCTCCTCGCCTGCACCGGGCTCACTCGCCGCGGAGGAGGTGGAGGAGGAAGAGCGAGCAGAAGAGGTGGTGGAGGACGCTGCGGAAGAGGCGATGGGCACTTGGGGAGTGTCGCCATCACGTAAGAAGTGTTGCGGTCCACGCCCCGAGTACGGCGCCGTGTGGTTCTTCAGGTCCGACGCCAACGAGGTGTCCATCGTGGGTGTGCTCGCACGGCGAGCCACCACCGGCAGGGGCGTGTTGGTGTCTGCATTTGTCGACGGCCGCTGCGGCGCTGCTGGCGGGGTGGGTGTGCGTTCTTCTTTTTTGGCGAAAACGGCAGACGAGTGTGCGGGGGAGTTGCTGCGGCTGCTTGAAGGCTGCGGTGGGCTGCGCAGCGGGGTAGGTGTGGGTTGAGGGGAGTGACGTGACGAAGACTGGTGCGGCGTGGCACCTGTGAAGGTGTCCGAGTAATTATCCTCCTCCTCTACCTGGTCCTTTTCCGACCGAGAGGAAACAGAGGAGGACGCAGAAGTGTAAGACGATCGAGTTGGTATTGGTGGGGGAGGCGGGGGCAGGGGTGGCAGCACTGCTGTCTCCTGCTTGATGCTCTCCTGCGGGTAGCTGCGACTCGCTTCGTGCCGATCCAGTTCATCCTCCACCTCGGACAGCTCCGCATCCGCCATCGTCGGACCGCGTTCTTTGTGCTGCGGCAGCGGCTCGTCATCCAGTTCCTCAACGGTGGTGTAGTTCGACTGGTAGATGGCCTTCTTTTTATTGTTGTTGTTGTTCGCGTTGCCGTCATCGAGGGAGTTCTGCCGAGGGCCTGACACATCACGGGTGTTCGGCGTGGCGATCATCACCGCATTCGCCGTCCCCTGGATTGAGCCCGGGGTGTCGCTGCCACTCTGCTTACCAGCGGAGGCGAGGCTTGTCGAGTTGCGCGGCACGCTGCGGTGCGACGTCGGCGTTGGCTGGCGCATCGGTGGTTGCTGATATAGCGGCGGTGTTGTTTCATCACGTTGTCCGTTGCTCTGCTTCTGCGCCGCCTTGAACGAAGAAGAGGAAGAAGAAGCAGACGAGGAGGCGCTCGTAGAGGCGGAGCGCAGGTGCGTCTGGGCTGGCGCCGTATTCGCTGCGGGTACGGACGAGGCTTCCCCGCCAAGCGTGACCGCAGATGCTGCAAATTCTTTCGTTGCGGTGTGAGTGCGGCCGGCATGCGTGTCCACCGTGCTCGACAGCTCCGAGGCCGCGTCGTAGCGGTGCCGCGAGCTGTGCGTGGACGGCGCACGGCCCGGCGAGCTCGACGGGGAGGTTTCGTAAGACTCGAACCCTGGCGCGTCCGCGGAGGCCGCCACCGCCGGCGCGGGGCGTGGGGGCGTGGTGACGTGGTGCGACGTCACAGACGACGAGGGCTGCGCAGAGGCTGCCTTGGGTGTGGTGGGGTGGGAGAAGGAGGTATTGTCGTGCGGGCTGGGGACGGGGTTTGAGGCGGCAGCGGGTGTTTCCGTCGGGTACGCCCCGCCGTGGCTCTGCAGCGCCGGCCGCTGCGGCTCCTCCGGCGGGTACATCGGGTCGGAGTGACGAGAGGACGAGGACGTGGACGTGCTCAGCTCTCGCCGCGCCGCCCCCAGCACACCCTCGTCATTGGATGACTGGTAACTCTCGAAACTGGTTTCGAGCGACGCCCGTCGGTTTGGGGTTGGAGTGGTGTTCGTTGGGTAGCTGCGCACTGGGGCTGCCGCGGTGGATGGCGCGCCGGCGGAGGTGTTGGAGGTGTAGTGGGTTGCGGGAGGGGACGAGGCGGGGACGCGGGAGTGCACCGACAGCTCGTCCTCGAAGTCGTCTTCATAGTCGTCGTCCTCCTCTTCCCAATCTTCCTTCCACTCCGTCATAAGTAAAGTACAATGGAATATGAGAGCTGCTTTTGTTCACTGTTTGCTCTCGCTGAAGCTCGATTTCTCTTGTTCAAGGTTGGAAAAAAAGGAAGGCACTTACTGTAATTATCGCAATCACAACTATATGTTTCTCTTCTAGCAAATAAATATATTTTAATACTTTAACAGAAAGCAGGGGACTTTTTGAAAATATTACTTTTGCATCCGTTGTTATTACACAAAACAATGGATAGCTGTCTATTGCAACAGACAGCTTTCGTGAGAAGTGTGAGAGTAAAAAAAGGGAGGTGTTGATCAAGAGGGAAAAAAATGAGAATAGAGGAAAAGCTTTTGACATTTTTCGCGATTTGCATCCTTTTTCGTTTCAATCGAAAAAACGAAGGGGCAGCTGCGTTAAAGTTCTTTACAAAAAAAAATGATTCGCTTTTTCTTTCAACCCAAAAAGACATTTTTTTTTACGCTGTGCATTTCACTCGTAGTCCATTACACTTCATTGTGCTTAAATGAGATCCTTTGATTTCAAGTGATTAAATGCAGTTATTCAGAAATGGTTAAGTAAGAGCAAATAATAAACGCCAAAAGAAGAAAAAAACTAGCGCACCCAATCGGTGAACCAGAGTACATAGAACAAAAAGAGCGCCAGCACCACCAGCGCACCCCACGCAATATTCATCCACTTCCCGCCAAATTCCGCGTTCTCGAAGTCTAAATAGTCTCCGGTCAGGGCAGGGTTGCGCTTCTTTGTCGCGGCCGTACGTGCCGATGTGCGGTTGAGGAGCACCTTCAATTTTTCTGCGTTGGCTTCGCGCATGTTCGTGGTGCTGCTGAAAGCGCCACCGGCGTCATGTTTGTCCATCCCGTCCGCTCTCTGTCGCATTGCAAATAGTTTTGCTTTTTCTAAACCAAAGCTAGAACAAAAGGAGAAGAGTTAAATTCAGAGAAAGTGAGGTTTCAGTAAAGAAATGTGTGAAAGCGTTATGGGTAGGAGAGACAGACAGAAAGATGTGGTAGAGAGAAATTAGAATATGCAAATTCAGAGACACGCTTTCCTACTGTCGAGATCGAAAGCACTTTGAACTTGTTGATGTTTACCGCTTTGATAGCTTTGGTCACCTCACCAACGTTCCACTTCCAGCTCTAAGGAAAAAAAAAAAGCACAGGCTGTCTTACATTTTATAAGATATTTTTTTCTTCATTTTTTTCAATCTAGTACGCAGACAAAAAAGAGATCTTCTATAGCAATACAAGATTTAGATTATAAAAAAAATGATTTAGCACAACAAAAAAACAATATCCAAAAAGAGCTTACACAGTGAGAAGCGGTCGGCGAGCAAGTGCATCGTCATGGGTAAGGACCCCCCACAACCGTCTCCACAGCCAACGAAATGGCGATCGTGGCAGACAGCACGTAACGAAGTACGCAAGCACAAGAAACCACAGCAAGCTCGGCCCTTCCGCACCAACAGCGTAAGGCGCGCGCTGAACGCTACTCTCATTGAGCGTGGTGGAGGCGTTGTCGGTGGCCGAGGACTCTGGCGCACTCAACTGTGTAGCGCCGTTCGCGAAGCGTGCATCCACTGCAGGAGGGGCGGAGGCAAAGATTTCCGTCGCCGCAGGACTTGCGCCGTCGCTGCGGATCAGCTGAGACACCCACTCACTCAGTGAGCGCGTCATGCGGGCCGAGGTCGACGCTAACGGCGTCACCGCCGCCCCTGCCGTGTCGCCGCCTGCGAGAGTGAAGTGAGCCCCACCAATCGTCGTCGTCATCGTCGCTGCGGATGTTGTCGTTGCCGCTTTTGTCGTCTCCGCGACTGCTTGCGAGGACAGCGGCGGCTTCGCCCACGTGGGCGGTTCCGCGTCGTACGTGTAGTACCGGCCGTTTTGGTAAAAGTAGGAGGGGCGTGCGGCGGCAGCGGGAACGGCACCCGCATCCGCTGTTGCGACACTGCTTAGAACTTTACTCTTGTCCATCACGCTTTCTTCGCCTCCCCCGATGTTTGAGAATAATTTGTCTTCTTCCGTCCCCTCTCCATTAAATGATGATGGTGATGCTGCTGCTGTTGTTGCTGTGTCCTCTGCCGCCGCCTGCAGACGCTGCAAGAGGAGGTAGCGAACGGGCTCCAGCACCTCACGCCACGCCGCGGCGGACATGTGCTGAAGAAACTCAAAGGGCACCTGACCCGCCGCTCCACCCCGTGCTGCTGTGGAGAAAGATGTGGCGGAGTTGGACGCCCAGCAGTAGCGCCACAGCGTGCCGCTGACATTCCCCAGCGAGGAGAGCAACGTGCGCCGTGGATAGAAGGAGGCGCCGCGATGGCCACCAACGTCTCCGCCCACGTACACCACTACCTCACCCCAGCCCAGACAGCGCCAGGCGCTCGCATACAGCACGTAAAGACCGAGGTAGGCAAGGCACAGCACCACCAGCCACAAGGAGAGCGTGGTAGAGTAGCCGTACAGGGCAAGCTGCACTCGACTGAGCACGGCTGCCGCGCACGTCTGGCACCGCAGCACACACGTGATGACAGCCTGCGTGGTGACGTGTACCCGCCGGCGTTCGAGCTGCGCCTGAGTTGCCGCCTCCGACACGCTGTGAAGCAGACTCACCTGCTCCTGCAGGGGAGGGACCTCACCCTCCAGCTGTGAAAAGAGCAGCGGGTGCGCACCGCCGCGAGAGGGACAGGAGAGACGTTGATAGTGTCTGTACAGGCGGTCGCGCTGCCCTCTGCGCCACGGCTTCACAAGGCGGATGCGCGGACCCCAGAAGAGCAGCAAGCGGGGCTGCCACTCGCCCTGGCGGGTATAGCCGTACGCCCGTGCATCGATGTCGTTCTCATTGCTGCCGTGGCGGCGGTGCGAAGGCAGGCGTGACGTGAGTCCTACCGTGAGTCCGTTGACCAGGAAGTACGCTGCGACGCCGCCAAGGGCGAGCGCGAAGCACTCCGCGCTGTACTGAACAGCGACGACAAGGACAATCAGCAGAGCAAGCACACGCCATCGGCGCAAACGCCACGACGGGGTGCGACTTGCATCGCGTGAAGAGGCGAAAGAGGAGGAGGGCCATATCCAACTTAAATAGCCAAACCCTTCACGCCTTGCCAGCTTGGCGCTCCCACAGTTGCGCGTGCGTTGCGTGCGCACAAAGTCGATTGGCAGCAACCACGACCAGCGGGCAAGGTGCAGAATGATCTCGCGCGCCAAAGGCGATAAAGCGTGTCGTGTCTGCGTCAGCGTCGTACCTGTCTGCACGCCCTGCACGGTTGAATCCGATGCTGCGAGCAGCGTGAAGTCCGCTGAGGGCACCACCGCGCCGCGGAAGAGGGGAGTGGGCATGAGACAGTAGCTGTGCTGGTGGTGCTCCCACTGCCACTGCAGGAGCTGCTGCATCTGCGCAATGGAGATGTTAAAAGGTTCTGACGTCTGCCTCTGCTGCACCTCGAGGGGAGAGGGTACATAGCCGGCATACGGCGGGTCACTACCAGCAATCGGTTCACCTCCCCCTGCAGTGCCGGAAACGCCGGCTTTCCCCGTGTTCTCGGCGGATGCGGAGAGTCCGTTTATGCCGTCTGTGACGCCAGCACCGGCACCGCGTACCGGCTGCATCGCGCGTGGCACCACGGCCAGCACCGTGGTCAGCGGCGGCGCAATCAAAGAAGCGCGCAGCTCCGTCAGCCGCTGCAGTGCTCTCGCCAACGCGTCATCCCGCTCGACGTGCAGGATCAAATCCAACTTCGCCGACGCTGCGGCGGCGCTCAACGCGAGGGTGGAGGTTGGCGTGGTGCCCGCAGCGGCATCGAAGTTCTGTTGCTGCCCTTGTGGTGAAGACTGGGTACAGGAAGGTGCGAGGGAGGTGTGGTTTGCGTAAGCGGCGACCGAGGCTGCTGTGGTGGGCAACAGAAATGAAGTCGTGGCTGCGCTCTTCTCGGTGCGTGCAAAGTCGTCTGGTGCGCCACAACGCGAAGAAGGTGGCCGTGAACACTCAGCGAGACCACCACCGCATGTGGTAGCTCCCTCCGCGTTGCTATTGCCTCTCCGCGTCTCACTTCCGGTGAATCGATCACCGTAGTCGCGGAGAAGCCTCGCGCTTGTCGTCGCCGGCGGAGACGCCCCTTCCCCGTGGAGCGCCGTCCAGGCTGACTCAGTTGGCGGGAAGCATGCCTCACGTGCAAAGTCTCCCATGCCAGCTCCGCCTTCGCCCAGTCGCACGCGTGGTTCCAGTGGGTAGCGCGATGCCGTGTTTACTTGCGCGAGCGTGTTTGGTGCGTACGGTTGGTCCAGCGTTGACCCCGCCGCCTCACGCGTAGCATTCGCTGTTGGTGGCGGTGCTGGTGTTGCTGATGATCTCGCGTTACGACCCACTCCACTGTTGATTTGCCTGGCAGCGGCGTTCTCCGCAGCGGAAGCACTCTGGTTGCCTCCCAAGCGAATATCCGCCTTGAAAAACGGGGCGTCCTGCAGCTTCAAGAGGCGCTGCCTCGACAGCTCCTCCGCGCGTCGCTCGACGTACGCCTGCCGAATCGCTTGGAGAGTCACCAGCCGGTGTCGTACCGCCGCGTAGGCCGCCACGCGGTCACACAACAGCGCGCACCGCGCCCGGCACGCCGCCGGGTCCGTCAGCAGCGGTGAGGTACAGCGAGGCAGCGCAAGACAGGTGCGACCGGCCTCAAAAAGTGCGAGCCAGATTCGTGCGCGGTGCCGCCATGTGAGACGCAGACCATCCAGCTGATACTGCCGACGCAGCGCGCGACATTTTGCTCGGCGTGTAGCGTCGTCGTCCGCTGGGGTGGGGAGGGACGTGGCGGACGCCGCAGTGGCACGGAAGCTGCTTCTGTTATCACCGCATTTGCTACCATTATTACTACTGTTGCTGCCGCTGTTCTTGATGAGTCGACGTGAAGTGAAGAGTCCAAAGAGCCAGCGTCGTTCCTCAAGTACTACGGTGGATCGCCGCTTTGTTTCCCTCGTTGTCGTCGCCCTCGTGCTGCCCCCACTTCCGCTTGTCTCACCCACACCTTCTCCCTCTGCTCTGTCGCTGCTGTTGATGTCTGTGCTGTCGTCGTCCTCGTCGCTGCCCCAGCCGTAACGCCGTTGCCGCATCCACGCCTCCTCCGCAGTGGGTAAGATGCGTTGCAAAGGCGTCTGACACACCAGCGCCACCACGTCGTTCACGTTGTGAATCGCCACGCACACCTTCAACTCCGGCACGTGCGGCACCGGTAACAGCAAGATCAGCGCTTGCTCGCGTAGGTAAAACGGCTCTTGGTACAAGTTGATGCGCTCCAGGTAACTTTCCCAGCCACCACGGAGCTGTGTGGGTCTGCGCGAGAGAAAGCAGGAGACGCCGCTGG
>MDUD01009337.1:0-15144 GCA_002216565.1 Crithidia mellificae
AAGAAAGACAGAAAGGCCCATCGATGTACCGGAACAAACGGGACATCAACATTCAAAAAAACATACGCAAACACACAAAATGGACACACAATACGAATGTACCATAAATGCTGCGTTGCTCATTAATAAGCATCAAACAAAGAGAAGAAGAAGACGTGATTGGAGTCAAAGCGACTTTGGTGGTGCTCCTTTTAAAAAAGGGAGAAAAACAAGGCGTACGATAGACATCTCTATCATTTGTTTACAGTTGTCCAAGAAAAGAGAAAAAGCAGTCTCGATTGTTGTCCTAGAAGCTGATTAGAAAGAAACAACAACAAAAAAAAAATTAACGAAAGCATTGCTTTATATTACTCGATTATAAGTCGGAGAAAAAATTAAGATAGTCAGCAAGGACGAACAAGCAAAACAGCAAGGGTAACGAGTTGTAACACACAAAATAGCCTAAGTAGAAAACTAGGGCAAATCGAGGATGCGCACAAAAGTCTGTCTTGTCTTCTTTGTCTTTTATTTACACACCGGCAAGAACAAAAAATGCACTTTTTAACGCCAGAGTGCGAAACGACTGATTGGAAATGAAACCAAAAAATTAACGCCTTTAAGATTGTTTAAACGGCTTAGGGAAAAGAGTATTAAAAAAAGGGAAAAATAAACAAGACGTCATTTTTTTATTCTTAAATACTGATTCTGACATCGCTTAATCGGTGGCTTCACAACAACAACAAAAAAAATTTTCCCACTTACAAACAATAGCAAATAAGTGGCGTATTGCAATCTCGCAAAAAGGAAAGGAGAGCAAACGGCATTTTTTAGCCCCCAAAAAGGCAATGGGGTGCCAACGCAATTTAAGAGTGTTTCTCATCTGTGCAGACGTGCACATCAAAAACCACTTCAACTACTTGCCTTTTAATTGCTCTTTGTCACCATTCTCCGATACGAGAAGATCAACGCAATTGTTTTCTGTGCTTGAGAACCAAATACAGCTTTAACAAGCGACAGAAATCACTTACTCCTAAAAGATTCTCATCTTGAGAGTACGCAACGAAAACTCAACCAATATCGGAAAAAAAAAAAGGCTTTTGTCATTAGCAGATAGAGTTGTTATTCAGCTGAGAGTTTAACTTCAACTTAAACCGATAGTTTCAGTGACAAACTCACGCAAAGCCAGCAGCATATATTTACTTCCATTTGTTCCTTCAAGTTCTTTCTTTATGAATGTGCGCCACGGTTCGCGGCGCGCTTCAAACCTAAAAAAAGGTGATAGGCTTTACTATTTGGGCTAGAGACAAAGTTTTTTTTTTATATTAAAGAGAGAGAAAAAAAGAAAAGGTGATACTCTAGTTACAGAAAAGGATCTCAAAAGAAAACAACAGAAAACTAAAAAAAAGCAAAAACAGAAACATGAGAGCAATAAAAGAATGCAAAAAAAAAAAAAATGGCATTGTGGGAAAAAAAAACTAGAATTTTAATAGGAAAACAAAACCTTCAAACGGGAGACCAAAAAGGGCGGCCAATTACATTTTTAATAGAAAGGCAAGAAAAAAAAAAAGGTTGCCAAATTGTGGCAAGTGCCAATGACACACACACACAAATCACGATGTGCGAACATAAGGCAAGTTAATAAGATTACGGAGAGAAAGGGGAAAGCTCGTCGGAAAGCAAAGAGCTTGACCAAAAAGTCTTGGTTTCGTAAAACACGAGGAAGCGCAGCTAAAAAACTGGTGCGAATAGGCAGCCAAAAATCTAGTCCGCCAACGTCAAGAGAAACAATAACACTCCAAAAATATACGGAAGTCATTGTTGCGCTTGAAAACTTCAAGACCCGGAGAAAAAGACGGCTAGTAGTCTTTGTAGCTATCGGGCTTGGAGCGCTTCTTGCCGAGAGAGTGCTGAGCCGCGTAGGCGGACCTGCGGTGAGCCGGCGGCTGATGCGCCGTCTGCGGCGACCGTCGCGGCACGTGTGCCGTCGTCGCTTGCTCACCTTCATGACTGGCGGCACCGGCCGTCGTCGTCTTCGCAATGGGCCGCGCTGGAAACGTGTGACTTGACACCGCTGCCGTGGTCGTGGCGCTCCCGCTGCGCGCGGGGTGACCGCTGGTGCCTTCGGTAGGGTCGACATGCGTGGGCACTTTCTCATTCTCTGCGTTGTACAGCACCGCGCTCGTGCCGCGCTTCATCGCGGCGAGGACCGCCTCCATCCCGCTGTTCGTCTGCGCAGGCGCCGCATTGTTGTTGCTGCTGCTGCTGTAATGGTGGTGGTGATGGCTGCTGCTCTGGCTTAACGGCGGGTTGGCGGGGTAATTGTTAAACCGCGCGGACGGGTTCACGCAGGCGGGGCTGGTGAAGGAGGAGCTGGAGGAGCACGGGTCGTTGGCATCGGTCGGCGACACAACGTGAGCGGCGGCAGCCCGCGCCAACGCCGCATTGGCGGCGGTCGTCGTCGTCGTCGTGGCGGATGACGTCGATGTGGTGTCGGTGACCAGCAACGCGTTGTTGCTGCTGTTGTTGTTCTGGGTGCCCGGCCGCACCGGGGAGGCTTCGGCCGACGACGGCGAGAGCTCCTGACCTGCCACAGACGTCGACGCGCTCTGCTGTTGTTGCTGCTGCTGCTGCTGCTTACGCATACGGCTGCTCACATAGTAATACGGCTGCGCGTTCACGTTGATGCCGCTGCCTGGGGTGGTGGAAGAGGTTGGAGAGGCCGCACGAACACCCGCGCTGGCCGCCGCCGCAGCTTGCTGCTGCTGCTGAGGAGGGAAGAGAGCCGAGGCAGCGGTGTGACCGTGCCGCACGGCGCCTTCATTGCTAGCCGCGATATTCGTATTATTATTATTGCTAATGCTGTTCATATTACTGCTGCTGTGGTGACCACTCGACGAGTTCTCCGCCACGAGGCTGGTGCCAGCTGTGGCCGCGCGGTTTGTAATATCAAACGTGGCCGAGGAGGGTCGGGCCTGCTGTTGTGTGGCGGCGGTGTGGTAGCGGACGTTGGCGCCGCCATTCACGCCGGAGGTCATTGGCGCGCTCGCGACGCGGTGGCTTGCGCCGATGCCGTAGTGATACACCGACGCACCCGCCCCCAGTGACGAGGACAGCCCCGACTGTGGGCCGTTGACGGTCAGCGGAGAGGCATGCCGGTGCGTCCCAATGCTGCCTCCATTGTTCGCTGCGTTCGCGGACGACGACGACGACACGCCCGCTGCTGGTGCTGCCGCGGCGGCGGAAGTCGAGGAGCCGAAGTAGCCCCCTGTCACCACATTCGCAAAGTTGATAAAGTTGCTGTAACGCGGGTTGCTGCTCTCCGACGTCTGCTGCTGCTGCTGACTGACATAGCTTCCATTGCTGATGCCGTTCCCGTTGTTGCCGCCGTGGTACGAAACAGAGTCCGCCTGCGGCCACGTCGATTGGTAGGGTGGCTCGGCCGACCACGCCGACCCCGCCCCGTTCGCATTAGGGCCGTTATTTGCCAGGGTGGCAGTGGAGGTGGCTCGCTTCTGCACCGACAGCGGAGACAGCCACGCGCTGGCGGAACTCTCGCGCTGCAGCCGCGCGGCCGCCTCTTCGTCCTCGCGGTAGTACTGCGCCCACCGCATGCCCTCCTCCTGCCACGCACTCGCCGCCGCCTGGGCGTTCGTGGCCTTCTTCGCAAAGACGTGCTCCTGCAGCTGCGCCATCCACGGCTCGACTAAGGTGTGCCACTGATGCAGACGGTACGCCCCGCGCAGCACCTTGCGCTGATGCACCTCCTCCTCAGCACTCATCGTAGTAGTCGTCATATTATTGTTGTGATGGACGGCGGTGCTAAAGGGGGAGGGGGCGTTGGTGCT
Organism: Crithidia mellificae; assembly: GCA_002216565.1. Lineage (NCBI taxonomy): Eukaryota > Euglenozoa > Kinetoplastea > Trypanosomatida > Trypanosomatidae > Crithidia > Crithidia mellificae. Next base: position 3,825 of record MDUD01009337.1, read on the forward strand.
GGTGCTGACCTTGGAGACAGCTGGCGACACACCCGATGTCGTGAGGCCGCTGCCCGTGCTGCTCTGCTGCAGCTTCGCGGCAGCCTCCTCCACCTCGTCATCGTCCTCGTCCGGGACGTAGGCGGCAACTTTCTCGGGAAACGCCGCCGCAAAGGCGGCGAGCGTCTCTGCGCTTGGGTCCACGTCCATCGCGAGTGCCTCCAGCAAGTCCAGCAGGGCCGTGTACTCCTCCTCGTGCACCTGCGTCTCCCACTCCAGCTTGCTCAGGAACAGCACCTCGAGCTTGTTCATCTCCCGCCCGCTGATGCCGCCGATGCGGCCGTAGTACACGTTGCTGTAGTAGACGTCATCGCGCAGCTTAATGCCGAGCACGACGCTCGTGATGAGCAGACGGTGGGCGTTGTAGATCGTGATGGGGTGTCCGCTGTGGAAGACGTACTTGAGGAGAAGCAGGAAGGCGCAGAGCAGCGCCTCGCCACTGCAGGCGCAGTAGCGCACGAGCCGCTGCACGTACATCGTGACCGACATGGGCGGGATGCAGTGGGAGTGAAAGTCGCTTGACGGGATGGGCTCGCCCTTGTGCAGCTTGCAGAGCATGCGCATCATGAAGGACAGGGCAAGGAAGGCGTAGCGGGTCTCCGTCAGCTTGATGCTCGGCCGCGACGGCGGCGGCTGGAAGTTGTTCCCCTCACTCTGCTGCTGCTGCTGCTGCTGTTCTTGTTCTTGCTCTTGTTGATTAGGCTGTGGCGGCTTGGCAGCGGGTGGGGTTGCACAACTCGGCTGACTCTCACTTCCCTGCCGGTCTGTGTCCGGCCGCACTCCGGCAGTGCTCGAGCCCTGAGTGTAAGGACTGTCCTCCGACCTAAACGCCTGTTGTTGTTGCTGCTGCTGCTGCTGCTGCTGCGCCAGTGGCGGGGTGTTGAACCGCGACGGGTCGTACGGAATGCTGGCGGTGATGCTGTCGTTGCTGTGGCGTCCGCCAAACCCGCCGAGCAGGCTTGCGGCGCTGTTGCTGCTGTGTAAGAGGCGCGTCTTGCGGCGGCCTTCCCTGTCTTTCGACGCAGCCGACGATGACGACGCACCGTGCGTCGCTGCGGCGGCGGCGGCGCGGCGTGAAGTCGCGGAGCTGCGTCGCTCGCTGGGCCGTGTAGTGGAGGTCTGCGACGACTGCGTCTCCTCCTCCGCGTCTGCTGAGGCGCCGTTGAACTCATTATTATTGCTGCCCTGTTGACTGTTCTTGGCGGCGTACCCGCCCGCTTCGTCGTTTGCCGCGTTGCGGGGGTGACGCCGGGCCGCACTGTCGCGACGGTCAGAATGCGTGCCACGTTCTTCGTTGTCCTCCTCTTCGTTGTCATCTGCGGTGTGCGACTGCGGTGAGGCGCCGTTCACTTGCTGTTGTTGCTGTTGTTGTTTTGACGAGGTCGGCTGATGCATAACGGCGTAGCTCAAGTCCTCCATCGAGTCTTCCACGCCCGTGGCGAAGCGCTTTGGCGGCGGTTCGGTCGGTGTCGCGTCAGGGGCGACGGCGTGGGTGGCGCTGTGGCTACCGGCCGCCATCGTCGGCACCATCGTGGCCGTCACCGTGAAGTGCGACCCGCGTGCGCCGTCGTTGCCGATTTGCCCGTTTGCCGTTTCCTCGCCTTCCTCCGCCTCCTCGCTGCGTCCGGCATGGCGGCGCTCGTGGTAAGGGTGCTTGAAGTGTCTGCTCTCGTTCATCTGGGCCGCAGTGGGCTCTTCAACACCTATCTGCTGCTGCGGCTCCGGACCTTTCTGCACGGCACGGTCGATCTCAACCTCGTAATCCACCGCGTCGTGCACACGCGCTACGGAGCCGCGTGTGTTGTGGTTGCTGCTCCCACCGCTCGCGCTCGCCGGCACGGGGGAGACGGTGTGCGAGGTGGTCATGGGTGTGTTGTGTCGGGTGGAGGAGGAGTCCGCGAAGGTGGTGGGGTCAGGAATGTGCATCCCACTGGACTGCGGATCGTGCAATGACGACGTCTGTTGTTGTTGTTGTTGTTGTTGTTGTTGTTGCTTCTCTTGCTGCGGAGGTTGCTGCGTCAACGCGCGTGGACGCTTCGAGGAAGGCGTGCTGCGCGACGTGAAGTGAGCGCCAACGGCGGCGGCGGCAGCGGGGGAGGTCGAGTCCGGGTGTGTCACGTGCGAAGGATTCGCGGCGATCTGCTTGGCCTCTTCGTCGTTTTCTTCTTCCTCTCCGTTGTCCGGGTGGCTGTCGTGGTGCGGGCTGCTGCGGCTGCTGCTGCGGGAGTCAAGGGAGGTGCGGTGGTGCGTCGAGAAGTTTGCTTCCGCGACGATGCGCTGGGCCTTGGCACGGCGAACCTGCTGCTGGTGCGAGGAGGCGCCGGAGAGAGGCGTGGACTGCTCGGAGCTGGTGTTGGTGACGCTTGTACACGTGTTCGTGTGCGTCGTTGTGGCGGAGGTGACGGTGTTGCCGAGCGTGGTCAAGTTCGATGCGCTGCCACCGCACGTGCTGAGAGACAGATACTTGGTGAACTGGGTGTTGCTGCTGCGATCGGCTTGTGGCTGCTGCTGTTCCTGCTGCTGTTGTCGCTCTTCGTCCTCGGGGAGTGGGAAGGCGGTCTGGTGCGTGTTCTCGTTGATGTTACTCTTGTTGTTTTTGACGAAGTCAGTGACGGCCGCGTCGGCTAACGGAGCGGCGGCACCGGCACAGCTGCCGAGTTGACTGTAATCACTTGTGTTACTACCACCACCACCGCCACCACTGCTAAAGGACGGTGAGCGAGGTTGATGTGGGGGAGATCTTCTTTGAGGAATGCAAGGCTCAACTACACAATCCATTGATGTGCCTTTGTTTTTGAAAGCGTTGGAAAGAGAGAAACCGCAAAGCGAACCTGGAATAATGACAACAACAAACAACAACAAAAACAAAACAAGAGCAAACGCACCTAAACTGATTTAGTACACTCTTGTGTTTTTTTTTGTAGTGTTTGTTTGTCGTTTGTGTTTGTGAAAATAACCAGAATTTACACAAAGAAAGGGTAAAGTGTAAGAGGTTCCTAACTGATGTGAAGTTGGCAAAGAGCGAAAAGAGCACTGAAGTAAACGATGGAACGTAAAGCTTGTAGTCGTCACCTACGCTGAGAAATTAAGTGAAGCGAAAAAAAAGTGCCGAAAAAAGGTAACAGAAGCAAAACAAGAAAATCAAATTGTTTTAGGTGGAGAAAATAACTGATGTTTTCTCAGGACCTAAAAGGAGAATAAAACAAACAAACAAGAAAAAGCGATGAAAGAGAATGCAGAGAAATAGGCTTGAACACAGGAAAAAAAAAACACAATCGTGGAAAAACAGGAAAAGAACTTAGTATTTATATTTTTTCTTTTATATATATATATATAGAAAGTCGCTTAAAATTTATAGAAGTGAAAAAAAAAAAGAAGTCTTAAACGTTATCTTAACTCTTACACGTGATGAAATCACGTTCTTACACGCTTCTTCCGAGAAAAGAACACCTGCTTAATCTGGTTTTTAAGTTTTTAGCTACTGTACACTTAGCTCTTTAGTGCTTTTCTTTATTTCCTAAAAAGGAATTGGACTTTGAGAAGAGATGAAGGTGGAGGAGCGACGAGAAAAGTTGAGACAGTAGAGAGCAGTTGATCAAACAGGAAGTATAAATTTATATATTCAGTAATTTAAAATTGATGGCAATCTCGGAAAAGCTGAAAGTGTTACGGGTGGCACAAACAAAAAACAGCACACACAATACTACGGATATTGAAATACTGATAGAAGAGTTCACGACAAAGAAAAACCAGAAAAAAAATTGACTACAAAAGAATGCTTTGAAACCGACAAGTCTCAACAACCCTTTTAATCGATCTTTCTTACTTTCTCTTGCCACTAAATTCTATCACCTTCGCCTTCAACGCAAAGTGTAGTGTGTTTACTGTCTCGTCGTTGACTTCCCTCTTAATCTTTCCAAATTGACGCCCTCTTTTCAACAAAAGGAATAACAGGCCTTGTTTTATAAAACTTAAGACGCACCTTACAAAACTTCCAGCAAGTTCAAATCTCAAGTCGGCCAAGGCAGGAAGAATAGCAGAATCCTTTCTTTTGGAAAAGCAGAAAGAAAAAAAGAGAAAGCTACTCTAAGTGCTATGGTTTTTTTTTTCTCTCTCAGTTTGCTTGTTTTTGAATGATCGCTGAAGCTTTAAGCAACCAAGATTTTTTTTGGTAGCGTTTCACTTCTTTTTGGCACTGTTGCCTTTTTATGTACTTTTGTTTTAATTTTAATAGGTTTTTTTTTTCACGACAGGATCTTGATAGAAAGGCTAAGGAGAAACAAAAAAACGAAGCACTATGCGAAAACGCAGAGAAAAGGGGAAATTTGTTTTCTTCTTCACAATGCCAACCGTGAAATGGTGAAAGATTTAAGGAACTGTTGAAGAAATTGAGAGAGAGAGGGAGAGGGTGAATCAAAGAGAAAAAGAGAGGGATATGTTTGCGTTTAAACGTAACGGAGAATCTTGGAGCGCTAGAGCGAACAAGAAGAGACAGAAAACCTTAAAAAAAAAGAAGTTCGAAGCGAAGAAAAAAAGATGAGATCAAAGTGTAAAATGTTAGTTTGAACCTTGCGCTACGCCAGCCGCAAACGAGGGGGTTGTGCGTGGGTCAGACACAGACACAGAGAAGGGAGAAAGTAAAAACGTAAGAAAAATTAGGTAGGAGTAAGGACGAGAAAGACCAGTCGCTAAAACACCAGAGAAAGAAGAAAAAGATTGTAAAAAGCGGCTTTAGCAGAGAAAGAGACCCAACGTTGTGACTCTGCAAAAATTGCGCACAAAAGGGTAGTTTATTTGGAGCCGCACTCAGAAAAGAGAAGAAAGCAGACTTTTGAAAAGCACTGCCTAATTCTTAAGCTTTTACACTAAATAGGAAAGAATGAAAAAATAAAGTTCTGATATCTTTGCAACTTTCTGGACGCGAGCAGAAGTTTTCCGTTCAGGTCAACAACAAATGGGATGCAGTTTAAGTGAACAATAATAAATGAAGCAAAAAAGCAGATGCAGGGTTTCAGCTTGGAGAATGAGTCGCTACTCTCTCTCTATATATAGATACGATCTTGACGTTTTGCGATAAGCACTCACAAAAGGAGAAAATAAAGTAAATGATATATATAGATCTGTTCTGCAAGCTTTTACTTTTGTCCCACCTTTTGTTGATTGACTTCGCTAACGATTGTTTTTCTAGCTCGGAAACTAGAAGTTGCTATCAGAGATTAAAAAAAAAAATACAAATTATCTTAACAATAAAGTTTTCTACAGTCGTTTCTAACCAAAACCTTCTTTATAAATAAAAAAAATTGCCACCCTTTACGTCTTTGCGAACGTTTTCCTCTTTAGTTTCCGAGTCGCTTTTTCGCTGCAGCCTGATAACTTGTACTTGTGCTTCGCTGTCAACTTCTCCCTTGTTTTTTCTTCAAATCTGCAATTTTAACACGTTAAGGAGAACAAAGAGCAGGAGCCACTAAACACAGCCTTTTCAAGTGTTTGAGAAGACACGGTGATGTGCTTAAAAAGAGAAAGGGAAAGTCTTCAAATAGTGATTAGGGTGTTGTGTGCTCTACTCTTGGTTAGTTTGATTCTCTACCAAGACTGCTTTAGACCTGAAACTTAAAATTTATTAATTTATAAAAATAGAAAAAAAAAGCAGTTTGGAGCAGAACGCAAAGCAACGCAAAACAGAGTACAGCAGGTGGGTTGGAAAAGAAAAAGAAAACCAATCTTCGGGAAAGAGAGAAACACACAATCAGCAAAAAAATGAAAAACAAAAACCAGAGGAAAGACTACTGGAATTTGAGAAAATAGTCGTGACAGAGAAAGGTAAAAAGAGCAAAAAAGAGGAAAAAGTCAAGAAAAGAGGCAACGGAGTGCACGGGTGGCGGCGGTGGGGGGAACAGTGAAGCACAACAGCACGCCAGGGTGCTCCGATTTAACCTTGTACTTAAAATAAATAAAGAAAAGGAAGCTAAGTCAGTGAAACAGAGTGATCGTTCTCTCTTCGTTGTGTGGCTGCAGTTTTTGGGTAGTGTACAACTACGCGAAAAATGATTCTGTGTTTTAGCGCTTTGATTGAAAAAACAAAATTAAGATCAAAGTGCAAGCTCACAGAGCGTCAGTTGACAGAGAAAGAAAGAAAGTAGAGAGCTAAAAACCAATTTAAAAGAGACGAGAAGTGGTACCCTTGAGAAGAAAGGAACTCACGCATAAATTGCGTGTGGAGTCGATAGGAAAGGTGTGAAAAGAAAAGAAGGATAAAGAAGTAAAGTCCGACGGAAAAAAATTGAAGGGACAGACAAAGCTGCGCTGATCGCGTATGACTGATGTCAATGCGATCGAGTGCAAAAGTGGTGGCAATAAAAGGGAAAGAAAAGCAGATAGGGAGAAGAAGAATTTCCGCGTGGTGGCGGGATTTAGAGAGAGTGAGAGAAGGACTTTTGTGTTGTCGTTACTCTCAACCTTCGGATCTTCTGTCTGCGTTTAGTTTACTTGTTGATTTGCTTGTTTTGGCTGGAAGAAAGAACTACCTTATGTTTTGTCGTTGTTGTTCAAGTACATAAGCGATCCAACCGCGAGTGCAGTTGAGAGAATAAGGGAAGGCGGGGTACAAAAAGATTGCGCAAAAGGGAGAAAGAAATTTGTTTACATTCACCTTATCCATACCGCGCCGAAAAAGCTCAGAGATGTCCCTTATACTGTCTGAGCAGTCTCTAGACGTTACGGCTGAACAGCAGTTTTGTAAAACGAAATTTTAAAGTTGCAAACTCCATTCACTCACTTGGCAATCCAGAGAAGTTCTTGAGTTGTCTGTTCGTCTAGCTACTCTCTGAACATTACTTATTATGCAACTTTACAAACCGAAGTGGCTCGCCTTCACTAGTGGAAGACAACTTGATTTCACCAAATAGGGCGAAGATGTGCGACTAGATAAAAAATCTGTCTCCATTTATTTTTTTTTGAGGTTGGTTTTATAAGAAAAAGCTATTGCTGGTGAGCGTATGATGTCACCTCTAAAGTGTGGCAAGGAGCCACATCCACGCCTGCGTACACAGATGAGTCTAGTGAGAAAGGTAATGAAATGTGCAAAACAAGAGGAAATTAGAAATAGCATCCCTTTCAAAGTAAGTCTAGGTGAAATAGTAACTGAATAGTAGTACAGTAAAATAAAAAGTAAATAAAGTAGAAAATCTCATATTAAGCAACTTAGCTTTGCGCAACAGCAACAAAAGATAAACGTTCACAGCAAATAGCAACGCTGCAGAAACACGAAAGTAGTTGTTAAAAAAAAGGAAGGAAAAAAATTAAACCGTGCCACTCGCTCTCTCTCAGATGCGCTCCGCGCGCTGATAAACAGGCTTTGGCTTCGAAAGCCGTTCCACCGCCATGCGTTGCGCCGCGGCCGCCTCGGGGCTCGGCACAGGCCGCACCACCAAGTAAGGTCGTCTGAATTCATCCAGGTGTACCTCCTCCACCACCGTTGGCCCGCCGCCGCCCGCTTTCCGGCCCTTCGCACTGCCAGCGTCCGCGCTCCCGTAGTTGTGGTGACTACTTGAAAAGTTGTTCTCTTCTGCCGCGTCACCGTCTTCGTCCTCCTCTGGGTGCAGCGGGCCACCACTGGCCTCATTTCGTCCGCCCAGCGCGGGAATGCGACGACGCCGCGACAGCGCCGGCCTCCCGGGCAGCACGTCGAGCCCTTCCCGCTCCGGGGCCAACGCCCACGGTGACTTGCGCATCGGGTCGTGAATGCGAATCGACGAGTACTTCTCAAACGGCAGCCCGTCCTCCACCCCATGCACCTCCTTCACCGCCACATGCGGGGCACTATTATTGTTATTGTTGTTGTTCGCGCTGTGGCTGCGGTGACCAGAGGCGGCGCGCGAGAGCGTCGTCGTGTCCGCCGCAGGAGACTGCGAGCGCACGCCGACCATGTGGCGAAACGACACCGTCGGGATGTGCGGCCGCGGTCTTGAGCCCGTAAAGTCCCGCGTGTAGTCCGCGCCATCCGCGTCCTGCAGCGCCAGCACCGCCGCGGCGGACGGCCGCCGACCCGCTCTGCCTCCCGCGGCACTGCTGCCGCCATCGATCTCCGCCACACGAGGTTTGAATTCGGTGCGGAGGTCCACAATGGGCAACGCGCCAGCGGCGGCGGCAGCGGCGGCGTCTTGGCCATCCCCGCCTGCCCGCACCCCCGTCGCGGTCACCGTCGTCGAGCCAAGAATCTCATCCAGCCACTTACTGCACGTCTGGGCGGTGCTGCTGTTCGCATCGCCATGGGGGCCTCCACCCCCGGCACTGTGTCGGGTAATGGGACTCAACATCGCGGCCGCCGCAGCCACCGGGCCACCGTTGCGGCGCTGCTGCGGTGTGCTGAGCCGCGCAATGGTCGCGCGGGTGAGGCGCGCGGGCGACTCCTTCGCGCGGGATGGGGGTCGGTACGGATCAGGGTTGTAGTGGTTGCTGTAGTTGCGCGGCCCACTGGCAGCGGCGGAGACGGCCGCGCCTACGCTGACGGCGCGCACCTTCGATGCAGAGCGCAGCCGCTGCTGCTGCTGTCGCTGTGAATGCGGTTCACGCTCGGGCTTGATGTGTGTGAGCCGGGCAGCAGGGGTTGCAACTCGTCGAGTGCTGCCGTTGCCGCTGTTGCTGTTGCTGCTCACGCGACTGTGTGATGGAGCGGCAGGCGGAAAGTCGACGGCGTCGCGGTGGGCGGGGCTGCTGCGGCTAGGAATGAGGCTCGGGGCAACTGAAGTGCTTCTCCCCTCGCTTTCCACCTTTTCTTGTTCTGGCATCTGCGGCGGCGTCGACGAGGATGCCAAGGACGCCTGTGCTTTTTGTTCATCTTCTTTCTTATCGCGCCGCTTTTCCTCTTTCTTGTCTTGCTGTTGTTGTTGTTGTGGTGGTGGTGGTGCCTGTTGTGGAGCGGAGGAGGAAGGCTTAGCAGCGCTGATGTTGCTGGGGCTGCTCCGTCGACTCTCCGCCGGTGTGGCGTTGATGCGGCGGCCCCACTCCCACCCTGCGCTGGCACTCTCTGACGGCGCATTCGAATGCGACCGGCGCGAAGCCGGCGCGTTGCCACCTCCGTAGCCACCCACCCCCGCCGCAGCAGCAGCCCCGCCAGCGGCAGACGCGCTTCCAAAAGGCGCGTGAACGCTGTTGACGTTGTTGTTGCTGCTGTGACCGTAGCCGCTGTGAAGCTGCTCGAAGAAGGCGCTGCGTCGCAGGGCCGCGAGGGGTGTGCGAGTGGCATCACGGGTAGAGGCCGGCGAGGCGACGCTGTCTGCTGTGCTGGCGGCCGCATTTTCTGACTGTTGCTGCCGCTGCTTCTGTTGAATCAAATCGTCCGGTTGCGTGTTGCCTTCTGTCTCTGGCTGCCCCGGTTGCAAGACGGGTCCTGAATTTGCCTTCTCCGGGCTCAATTCGACTATGGGTTCAAGAGCAATTCCTGCTGCTGCTGCTGCTGCACCACTTCCTTCTTCTCCGTCTCTCACACCAGCACCGGGCAGAGGTGACATGATCAGCCGCTGTCCGTAGGGCTGGTGGTTGGCGCGCTGCGCGGAGGCAGGCAGCGGACGCCGGATGGGTGTGAGGGCCTGCATGGACGGCAGCAGCGCGGATGCCGAGACGCAGTAGGGGTGTTGAGAGTCTACGGTGGAGAAACTTTCATTGAGTCCAGTTTCCGGGCGCACCGGAGATGCTGGGAAGCGCAGGGGGGAGTTGAGGGGAATCGAATGCTGTGGTTGCTGTTGTTGTTGCTGTTGATAGTACGCCCGCGATGATGTAACGCCACGTCCGGCAGAGAGGGGGCTGCCGTGCCGACCCAGCGAGCTCGCTCGCACCTCTTCCACCACCGCGTTGTCGCGTGCATCGATAATGGCGGACGTCGCCGCATCGAGGCCATCACCCGTGAGTCCCGCGCCGCCCTCCCTTCCACTGTGAGTAGGAGTTCTGCGACGTCCGTCAGCGTTGAGGGAGGTGTTGCTAATGTCCAGCGGAATGGACGCGGCAGAGACGGACGAGAGACCCGCACCGTCTCTGCTTCTGTGACGGGGGCGATCCGCGGCACTGGTGCTGCTGCCGCCGGTGATAAAGTTTTGAGTTGCCCGGGTGGCAGACGCGGGCCGAGACACGTACGGGCTGCCCCCGACTCGTGCGTAGTGGCCCCCGCCCACGTTAATGTAACCCAGCGGGCGACGCACCGGTGGGGCGGCCGCGAACGGCTCCGAAACGCGCGCCGCGCTCGTGTAGCGCCACGGGATGCCCACCGTCGAGGCGGGGAGGCTGCTGCGACGACGGCTGGGGTGGCGCTGACCGTAGGCGTGGGCGGTGCTGTCGTCGTTGTCGTCGTGCGCGTCGTCTTGGGCTGCTGCTTCTTCGCGTTCACGCTGGCGCTGGCGCGTGGCGGAGACGGTGTGTCGCGCTTTCGTGCCCTTTCGATCGCTGCTGCCGAGGTGGGTGCGCAGGCCCCAATCTTCTCCGTCTTCCCTGCCGTTATTTTTGTCACCGCCCTCACTGCTGCTGGAGCTGTGCACCCGTCGGGCAGACCGCCGCTCCGCCCCTCTGCCGTCACGCCGCCTTGAACGCGCAGACACTTTTCCACTGCCCGTCTCGCCGTCGCGGAGGGCGTGAACGAGTTTGTAGAGCTCGCGACTTGTCAACCGCTCGGACCCACTGTCCAGGTCATCCTCACCGCTAGTACTACTCCTCGCATCGCTGCGACTTCTGCTGGCGTGGCGGTGGTGGCGGCTCTCGCTGCGATGGCGCACGGCAGTCCTGCCCTGCGACTTGGACGATGTCGGTGTCGCGCTCTTCTTCTCCCTTTTTTTCTTCGACGTTGACGACTCAGCTGCGTTCCTGCGCTTCTCGCTCCCCTCTCGGGCTCTGCTGCCCGGCTTCCGCTTCCTTGGCGGCTGCCCTTCGCCGTTCTCATCGCTATTGAAGCCCACATCCGCGGCATCGGCGTCGCTGCGGTGATCGCGGCGGGAGGCGGCGGAGTTGGTGCTCCGCCGCTCCGACGTTCGCGAGATCGACGAGGCGGCCGCGGACGCCGACGACGAGGACGTCCGCGACGGCGACGGTGTCGACACAACGCTGTCGGAGCTGCGGTCCAGCACACTCGGCGGCTTCTGCGTGTTCTCCTCCTCCTGCGGTGATGCCGGTTCCGTCTTATTTTTTGGCGTTCGTCGGAGCTCCGCCAGCTTCGCCTGACGTCTGCGCTGCGCTGCTTCGGCTTCTGCGGCGCGGCGCTGCCTCCGGGCCGCCTCCTCCGCCTCGCGTTTCTTCTTCT
>MDUD01009364.1:0-13348 GCA_002216565.1 Crithidia mellificae
AACGTATTAATCTTTTGTTAAAACATTTACTTTGTGAAGAGCAACAAAATACGCTTTGGAAACAAGTGTTCTCACTGCACGCTCACGCTGCGGTCGTAGTTGCCGATGCCACGTCCGCCGCGTTCTCGCTGTTCGCCTGCTTGGCCGCCAGCAGCTCCTCCACTGCGCTCATGCGGCTTGGGTGGAAAGATAATTCGAGTGAGCTGCATACCTGTTGCACCTGCCGACCAGAGGACGGGGGGTACAACACCACGACGTCCCCCTCAGCCCCCATGCGGCCTGTGCGGCCCGCACAGTGCACAAAAGAGGCTGCAGAGGGGCAGGCGCCGTAGAGAATGACGTGGGTGATGTTATTCACGTGCAGTCCACGGCTGCTGTGGAAGCTGCCAACGCCCACGACAAGCTTGCCCTCATTCAGCTTTGCCAGGGAGCTGTTGTTCTTCACGTACACATCCCCGCGCTGCGTCACGACTTGGTGCGTACACACATCCTCGTAGGCACTCGTCGAGCCACCAGCCGTCGCAGCGGCAGGCGTGGACGACGTGCGAGAGGCCTGCCGAGCTCCACGCGTGCGTTGCGCCGCAATTTTTTCCGCTTCGGTAGGGAGGGCGTGTAGCGCCGCCGCGAAGGTGCGGTGCGCCGTCAGCGTCGTTGGCGCCACTCGCCGCACCGCGTCCGTCACTTCGGGCGAGTTCAGCAGCTCGCAGACTTCTGCGATTTCGTCATCGTCGCAGAAGACCAGCACCCGCGCGTCGGGCCGCTGCTGGCAGATAAGCTGCAGTGACAGGGCGAGGCAGCGGGGCAGCGGATAGTCTCGCGAGGCGCCGAAGAAGTAAAACTGAATGGTGGGGGGAATGGTGTGCTCGACGAAGCTCGTCGTCAGCCGCACCGTGCGATCGTTGCGGGTCCACGTGTTTAGCGTCTGCGCCGTCACCCCGTCCACGGTGGCGCTGGCGGCCACGAGCTGCGCCGGCACCTCCTCACGGCGGTTGCGGAAGAGGCGGTCAACGAGGTTTGCGCCGCTCAGCTGCTGGCGGCCGTAGCGCACGTTTGCGTGAATGATCATGTCAGCCTCGTCCAGCACCACGCAGTCCACCTTGCGACGAAGTTTCTCGCCCAGGATGGATGGGCTCATCCGCATGATATCCGCCAACCGCTGCGGCGTGCCGACGAGGACGTGCGGTTGGATGTTGTGCAGCCGCGCCAGCTGCGTCTCGAGCGGGATGCTCTCGATGGCCACCTGCACCACCTGCGCGGTGCACCCGCCAAAGTGACGTAGCCACTTGTCGTACTGCAGTGCCAGCTCCTCCGTGGGTACGAAGACGACGGTGTGCAGACGGTAGTTGAGCTGATCTCGAATGACGCGATTTGCAATCGCCAGTGCAATGCCGAAGCTCTTCCCTGTTCCGGTCTCCGAGTGCGCGATGACGTGCTTGCCCTTCAGCAGCAGTGGCACCAGGGCACCCTGCAGCTCCGTCAGGCGGTGGATGCGCAGCCGCTTGAGGGCCAGCACGAGCGGCACCGTTAGCCCGGCCGCCCGCGGCGAAGTCTGCGCAAAGTAAAGGGGGTGGGCCTCGTTCAAGTTGCCAATGGAGGCGTGCTGAGCGGAGCTGAGCATCTGGGCTGCGCCTAAGCGTAGCTGCACCATCTGATGTCGCTGCGACGTGGCCTGGCTCGCTGCCGCGTTGGCCGTCGCGTGGCGGCTGTTGTGGTTTGCCCGGCTGCCGCTGCTGTTGCCGTTGTTCTTGGTGAAGAAGTACCGCTGCGACACCGGCAAGTTGGCTGCGTGTCGTGCACCGGCGTCTTGGCTAAGGTACGAGTCCAGGAGCGTCGCGGCAGACCCGCCGTACTCTGCTCGTACACCGGGCAAATACTTCAAGAGCATTCGCTCGGAATGCTGCAACATCCTGATAGAGTTGAAGAGACGAAGGTATTTGAGATGTGCGTTCAGAGACAATATATATATAATACTGGTTAGAGGAGTGTTGCAAAGATGGGTCTAGCAAAACGATTCAAAAAGCAATATGCAGTTTCTACAAAAGTGTGATTGGTTATAGAGAAATAGTGCGAAGGCACAATTGGAAACAAAAGAAAATAAGCGTTTTGAAGAGGAGAAGAAGAGCATTTGTGTATTAGGTAAATGTTGTGAAAACAAAGAGCATCATAGATCACGGCATGTGCGTGACATCGGCCAGGCTGCTGCATCACGTATTCCAGCACCGCAAAACTTCGAGAGTGCAACACGGACGGCGCTACTCTGCTGGCTAATTAAAAAAAAAGGCAATTCACAAAGTCAGCTTCGTGCGCTAAGCGTTTGCAAAGATCAACAGACACGCCATTTGGCCCGCCCACATAGCATCTTAAGAATTTAAAATTTTAGAATTTTTTCTTATTCAATGAAACTGCCACTGACAGCAACAACACAACACAGAATATCAAACAAAGATGCTCACAACTATCAGAAACGCATCGCTCACACTTCAAATCCGATGACGAACGGAGTGTAAATAAGCAAAGGTTGAGACAACCTATTACAATTTACAAAGAAGAAGAAGAGCTTAACATTCATTTCGCCAAAAGTGATCGCACTCCCTACTTTCCTTTCGCTTTGCCCGCGCCATTCGCCGAACTTCAAGAGGCACAAGAGAAGAAGCGATCCCGCTTACACGTTGATGTGCGAGGAGCTCAGGATTGGGTTCATCCAGAGCCCATCACCGAGGTGGTGCACGTTCTCGATGCACGGCCCCTTGTTCACCTTCTCAATTTCTTCCGTCGACATTAGCATCGTGCCCACCGCACACGCGTGCTGCTTCCCCTCCACGTAGATGCCCACCACGTCCTCTTCCTCCGCATCGGACGCCACCTCACCGCCTTCGGAGGTCACACCCTGGCACATCACGTTCGCACCCGAGATGACGTACCGGCAGCCACCGATGTCCACCTGAAAGTTCTTGCTCAGCATAAACGGGTACTTGTGCAGCAGCTTCAGGTGCGGCATGTAGGGTCCATCGTGGTGATTGAAGAACAGCACCTCCGGCTGCGAGCTGACAAGCGTAATGCAGTGCACCTGACCTTGGCAGCGAATGATGTAGATGTCCGACTTCTTTGGCAAGATGTCCTCCCAGTACTCCTCCAAGGCCGGGAATTGATCGTACAGCTTCTCCCGCACCTCCTTCTGTTCCTTCTGGCTGCTGCTGGCAATCTGAGCCACGTTCTCCAACGTGAACTTCTTGAAAAGATCCGCCGACGTCATCTTGCGTGTATGCTCACTTTGCTTATTAAGCTTGTTGTTTGTTGGTGTTGTTTTGACTTCTCACGAAGCGTAAAGAGACAGTGCGATTGGCCAGGCCGATAGGGTAATGATTATTTGTAGCTTGGCAGTGGAATTGAAAGATCCATCAGCAGTAGGGGTACAATAGTAGATGAGCGAAAAAGGGGAATAAGGGAAGAAGGCAAGCAAGGAACACAGTGCGCGCGACATGACCAGCAAGAATGCTGGCAAGCAGAAACACGAGACGTCATATGAAAGCTAGCAAACAATTCACTAGCCAGGCTTGTGCATTTGCACGCTCACACACAAAGAACAAGACCAACTCGTACCCTTTTAAGTAACTGTTGATTGTAACGCTTGCTTAACCACGTAACGACCTAAAGATGCTGATTCTGTACTTTTTAAGCTTTAGAGTTTTAACCACAAAAAAGTGTTTTGTATATAAAAATTGCTTTCTAATAATTCTATGGAGTCACTTCTATGTGAAAGGGCTTTATTGAAAGGGGAGAAAAAAAGGAAAGCACGTAGGAAGAGAGAAAAAACAAAAAGGCCTTGCCTATTTGCTCATCGTCTTCCTCATTATCATCACTTGCGATTTTGCTTCGCCTGCTCCGCCGCTGCGTCCTCTGCCAGCAGGACCTCCAGCTCTCGCTGCGTGTCGCGCAGCATCTGAGAAGAGGCGTGGCCGCTGCCGCCACTCACGTCTGACCGCATCGACGACTGCAGACTCACCGTTCGATAGAGAGAGAAGCCGGCGGGCGACGGCGAGGCGCTCAGCGGGCTGCCAGACGGCGGCGCGCTCAAGGCAGGGTACACCGGTGGCGTCGTCGCCGGCTTGGCGGACGGCGCGGCGTGAAAAGAGAAGTTAACCTTCGATGTTGGCGTGGGCAGACTTCGGGCCCCGGCGCCGCTGGCAATCGTCACACCGCTGCGGTGTGGGGCCTGCGGACCCTCCGAGGAGCTCTGGTAGGAGTCTTCGCGGGAGGTGGATGTGCTCGTAGGCAGGCGGAAGTCCGCGTCCGGCGGCTGCTCATCTTCCTCGTCCGCGTAACGCGCCTCGCTCTCCAGCAGCGGGTCCATGTTCGTGTGCGCACTCGTCTTGTTCGATGTCGAGGAGGTGATGGAGGCAATGGCGGTCTTCGTTGGGCTGTTGCGCGCACTGGCTGTTGGGGTGCGGAGGATGTCTGGTGAGAAAGTTGGCAGAAGGGAGGCGCGAGAAGTGCTGCTGCTGTTGTTGTTATTGTTATTGTGGTTGCTCTTTATGTTGCTGCTGCCGTAGTGCGGATCATCGACGCTGCTGCTGCGGTGCAGTCTGCCTGCGCTGGAGCTCGAGGGAAGGTCGCGCTGAGGCAGCGGCGACGCCGTCGCCAGAGACCCGCTCTGTCGCTCCTGTTGTGCTTGCAGCTGCGATGTAGAGGCTGGGTGCTTTGTTGGGCTGCGCGAGCCCGGCATCGGCGAGTCGGCGAGAGAGTTGAAGACGGAGGGCAGCTGAGAGGGACGAAGGGGGCTGCCGTTATCGTGAGATCGGTAGAGGCTGCTGTAGTGATAGCCTTCGCTCTGGTGACTGGCGAGCGGGTCAAAAAGCGACGACGGCGGCACAGCTGAGTTGGCAGCGGAGGTGCGCACGTTGCCTCGCTCAGCGACGGCATCCATTGACTTGACGAGCGGTGACGAGCTGAACTGTGCCGTCGGGGCGCGTAGCATGGAGGCGGAGGGGTAGTCGACGAGGGACTGTGTGAAGCCAACCGCGTTGCTGTCTTTGCTGCTGCTCGGTTCCCTATTTCCCGGTGACGGTGACGTGGGGATGGTGGCGGTGGCAGCCGCAGGAGCAGCGGGAGCAGCAGCCCGCGGTGCAGCTGGTGCGATGCTCGCCGCTGAAAGAGGAACAGGCACCGCGTTGGATGTAGGGGGTGGGGCCACAGCAGGCGCGCTACGCAGCAGCTCCCGTGCGTCTTTCACAAAGCTTTGTTGCGTTCGTGTCAGCTCCTGCATGCGCTCGCTCGCGAGGGTGGCGAGAAAGGACCGCGTCTGCGTGGCGGTGCCACGGACGTACGCACTGACGTCGTCGGCTACGGCAGTCGTGAAGGAGGAGAAGAGCGACTCCACCTGCTGGACCGCTTCGGGGCTAATCGCGCTCACGTTCAAAGGCGGTGCCGTGGTGGCGGTGGGAACGCTGCTGGGTGAAATTGCAGCCGGTGGTGGTGAGGGAGAACGTGTAGTTGTCAACCCAGCATCCTTCACGGTTGTTGCCTCCGCTGCGGTATCCGCTGGAGTCGCAGCAGGGGCAGGCCACAACGGTGTGCGCTTCTCTTCATGAATGATGTACCGTACGAGGGTGCGCCAGTCCAAACAAGGAGACGGAAAAACGCCCTCTAAGCAGTTGTCAGAGTCAATGTAGTGGTTGTGGCGGCTCTTCGCACGGTAGCGACGGCGTCGACGCGCACTTTCCTCGCACACCAACTGCCCTTCTGCGGTCATCAGACTGTTTTCCGTGTACGACGTGGCGGTGTCCGACGTGGAGGCCTCGAGTGCGGTGGAGGAGGCCGCGGTGCCACTGGTAGGCTTCGTCAGCGCAGCGGGCCCCTGCGCACACGGGCGGTGACGCGAGTTGCACCTGTGGCCGCAGGTGGGGCACCGCAGAACACCCCGGGCGTCTGTTTGCCATGGCGCATCCACCGCTCCTGCCGGCGGCAACCGCGCTGTCTGCGCGAAGGATTTCTCCAGTTTGGCCAGCAGCGCAGAAGTGCGCTCCCGCTCTTGCTGTAGCTGCCGGGCCTGCAGTTTGGTGGTCGTCTCCAGCTGCACCAGCGACGTGCGCAGGCTGGCCGTGCCGAGCGACAACGTGTCGCGCTCCTGCGTCAGGGCCGCCACGTCCTTCTCAAGTGCGCGGCAGCGAGCTTCGACGTGGTCGAGTTCACGCGCGGAAACCCGCCGCGCCACCTGCGACGACTGCAGCTCCAGCAGTTTCTCCTTCAGAATGTTCCGCGACCACAGGGCAAACTGCAGACACGCCTGGAGAACTTCAAACAGTTGCAACAAGTCGGCGTCGTTGTGCTCGCGCACCTCAGCGAGGCTCAAGTCGCAGTCAGCGAGTCCAGAGAGAAGGTGCGCCATCAGCGGCAGGTCTGGTGCCTCGCTGCGGAGCTCCGCGACGTTAACGTGGCGTACGTGAGCCCACGGCAGCGGGCGGCGTACCGAAGTGATGTAGCGGAACTGACGAAGGTCATGCGTGACGGAAGCCATTGTCGTCAGATTGTGTGTATCGGCTGATGTGCGCGGTACTCAAAACAAGGCTGGCAAACGAGCACTTTACAGAACGAAGAAAGCAAACAGTTGGCTTTGTGAAGTTCTGCGAGATGTTTTGTATTTTTTGTGTGGTATAAGAGTGGGGAAAAAATGGCGTACTTTGAGATTCGTCTATAATACGCAATGTAGTGCTTCTATGGCTGTTTTCTAGCGTGAGCGTGAACGCGTGTCTTTACACCTGAGACCGTAAATTTTTCTTTGTCGTTTTTGTCTCTTTCTTTGCGTTAGCGGCAGGCACAGCTCTTTTTATGATTTTTCTCCAAATGTCTGCGCTGCAGCGAGAGTAGAAAAAAGAATCACAATGAATGACAGTAAGGAGGAAGAGCAAAGCAAAAGGTGAAGAAGCTAAAATGCATACTTTTTTTTCACAAAGAGGCCATATTAAGAACAGCAGAGCTGACAGTGCTTATAAACAATAGTTTTCTTTGGTGGAAAGGAAGTCTATTGCGTGACACGCAGATCAGTTGTATGAAAATCCTTCTTACTAAGCCTAAATCGCAAAATGAGTCTTTTCTATGTTTTCTGGTTTTAAAGCAAAGGAAATGAGAGCAAATAGGGGCGAAAAGAAAATGTACAGCATCAAAATAGAAAGCAAAAGAGTTCGAAACAAAGTCTTCTTCACGCATCGAACGCAGTTGTAGCAGTCATCATGACTACTGTTGTTGCGGCTGGTCCTTCTTAAACACGTTTGCCGTGGCCGCCACGCCCTTCCCCACCACCTGAAATCCCTTCGCCATCACCTTGCCGGTGGCCTCGATGCCAGCCAGAATCTGTGGCTGATTCGCCTTCTCCGCGTTGTACGCCTGCTCATTCGGCGCCAGCGACTGACGCACCTCCTGCGCCGTCGCGGTGCCATTCAGCGGAAAGCGCGTCGCCGCGCTGATCCCTGGAAGCAGCTCGCCCAGCCGCCGCTGCCACATCGGCACGCCGTTGTTACACTGCTTCTCAAACTCGTCGATGCAGTCCCGCCAGAGCTGGAAGTCGCGTGCACCGCTGCGGTAGGCGTTGGAGATGGCGGTGCCGACGCTGGACTGCATGAGCATGCCGGCACGTGTGATGGCGGTCCCGACGACGCTGCGCACCACCGTTCTCTGCAGCACCGCCGTCAACTTTGGAATCATGCTGAGCGTGTACTCCATGCACGACATGAAGGTGTCGCCCTCGGCCTTCTTTCCCTGCCGCTGCCCCTCCACCTGCGCCCTCCAAAACGAGATGTGGTCGACGTTTTTCAGTCGATCCTCCACCTCGCCCATGAAGGCCGCGAGCAGCCGCTCAATTCCTTGCTGCAGTGACTTGGAGAAGAACTTGGCGCAGTCCGCCATCAGCTTCGGCGTGCCCATGGCCTGCGTCTTTTCTCGCTCGTACTGGCACTGCCAGTGCAGCATGTACTGCTGTTCGGCACAGGACACCAGCACCGGCATCATCGAGCAGCTCGTCACGAAGACGGCCAGCTGCAGCACGGCGCGGCCGCCAAGGGTCATGAGTTGACCGAACATCGACTCCGCCATGGAGCGAAAAAGAAGGGTGAGGTACTTGAGCAACATCTCATCCACGTTGTTCAACTCGGACTGCATGACAACGGTAGAAGGGTCTGTGATGATGGTGGAGTAGCACTGAGCCAAGAATTGCAGAACACAGTTGCCTGTCTGCGGCACCACCGCGCTGTACGGCAGCGTTACCACGCCGGAGGTGTAGGCAACCGGGATGGGCAGCTCGAGGGAAACGCAGCGGTGGAAGCTGAAGCGCGTCACCTTCTCCTCAAATTCCTTCGCATCCCGCGCCGTGGCGGGGTTGAAGGCGTCGCTGCTGATCACCTGCATGCACTCCACACACGCCTGCTGCAGCCACGAGCTGATCAGCTCATCACTGCACGTCTCCATCGCGCGAGACAAGGGCAGGTTGTTCACTTCCACGCACTTCACGTTGTCCGCGGCGCAGCGGATAAGAGACTGCAGTACCTGCACCTCCTGCACCGTCTCCTCCGTCTTGCTCGGGTCGGCCAGAAGCACTTTCAGCACGTTCAGGGCGTGCTCCGTCACCTTGCCAGACAAGACCGCCCAGAGCTGAATGATCTCCGCCCGAGAGCGGAGGTGCGGCGAGGTGGCGCAGTAGACGATATCCTCAATCAGGATAAAGCCCAGAGCTGTCGCGCAGTACTGCTTAAACTTCGCGAGCACCTCAGCAGACGACAGGTTGGTCAGCACCATCGGCACCTCCAGCAAATCCGCGCGGGCCTGCTGCCACCGCCCCTCCGCGTAGTACTTGTCAAGGTACTCCTCGCGGTGCAACTCGATAAAGACGGCTTGGATGCCGGCACCGTTTGACACGGCCGTGATGGCGTCTGCCTCGGCAAACGGTGCCGCGCTCAGCTGCGCCGGCACGAAGTCCTCCTTCAGCCACCACTGCTCGCTCGTTGCGGCCATCTCGATGTGCGAGGCGAGGTAGCCGGCCGCCATCGTGCCTTTCCAGTCCATCGTGGCCTGCCCAATCGGGAACGCCTTATCGCGCAGCACACGCAGCCAGTTGTTAAGGTGCTGCACGGCGTAGCTGAAGACGTCCTGCGTGAGCGCCGGCACGCGGACGTGCAGGACGTACTCGCCGATGGCGTACTCGCTGAGCGGGGCGGCGAGGCGAATTAACTCACGCAGTGTCGTGACCGCCCCCACCAGCTGCTGCCGGTCCGTCTGTGATTCGGCCGTCTCGAGGTACTCGGCAACGGCGATGGCCTTTGCCAGCAGCCCCCGCACCTGCTGCAGGTTATCGCGGGTGTTGCGGGAAAGCAGCAGGTTTGCCGTCACCTTCTTCATGTTCACGACGGCCGTACGCACGAGCGTCGTCGCCCCGCTCAGCTCCTCGCCGACCAACTCGGCATCGCGCTCGGAGATGTCGACGCACTGCTGGGCCGCGTGAATGAGCGCAGGGTAGTGGTGCTCACACAGCGCCTCCACCTGGCCCTCGTTCTCCTTAATAAAGACGCCCAAGTCACGCAGCAGGTCTTCCTCTTCGTGCCGCATGTAGGCGTTCTTCAGCGTCGTGTAGTCCGCGAACTCGCCGTCCACGAGCGAGGTGATGGCGATGTACCGCGAAGGGGCCATGTTCGAGACACCCTCAGCGCCTTTTTTCTTCTTTGCGGCATCGCCCTGCAACGCCACACCGCGTGCTGCCGCCGCCGCCATGGAGAGCGACACGGCCCCTGTCCCGGCATCCGCGTCCTCGCTGTCGGAGGAGGCGGCGGAGTGCATGTCATCGTCGTCGGCCTCCTCGTTGGTCGTACTCGCGCGGTTGAGCGCGGAGCCGCCGTTGATCTCCTGCTGCGCCAGCAGTGCCGCCGTGCGCTGCGCACTCTCCACGATGTACATCACGCGCTCCTCTATCGACTCCGCCTCGGCTGAGGTCTCCGTCTCCAGGGTGACGCTGCTGAACTCGTTGAGCGCGGCCTCGGTGGTCTCCTTGTACGATTTTGGGGTGGTGTTGACGCTGATGGCGCGCGAGTCGAGGGATGTGAGGGAGACCTTGCTCCCCTCGGCGGTGACGGAGAGCTGCCGGTTGGTCCAGACGGCGTACAGCTTGAAGCCTTTTAGCTTGATCATGTACGTGTAGTACTTGGTGCAGAAGAGGAGGACGTACTTGCGCTCGCCATCGCGGTCAAGCACGAGGGGGTCTTCCGTGGAGAAGAGGATGCGCGGAGTATCACAGTGGTCGCGCAGCACCTTGTAGATGCGCCGGTCATTCTTGGTTGGCTCCGCGTCGTCCATCTTTGAGACAAACAATTTTCTTGAGAGCTGATGAGGATAGTGAAAACGAAGAGACAGCAAATTGATTCCAGAATTGAAGAAACCTCTACTGTAAGTGTTGAAATACAGCTGCAATGCCGCGCCAATACACAAGCAAGCAGACTAAGAAAGAACAGCAAAAGATAGCAAAAAGCAGTATGAAGAAACTCAGTAGCAAATGTGCGAAGCAGAAGAAAAAAAAATACAAACGACCGCTATAGGATCACAATAACGATGAAACGTTCGTGTAAACACTGTATGCGAATATTGCAGTGTGCGTCTCGTCTTGCTGCGGTCTCTAGCTGCAACGCGACAGCAGAAAAGCAAAGACGAACAACAAATAATTCAAGAGCTTTTGACTAATTTATGCAGAACTCTACTCTCTGCTAAAGCAGACAGTGGTGGTGGTGGTGCACGTTGCGTAAAAGAGGCAAATTAAAGATGAAGAAGATAAAGAAAAGGAAAGAGATGAGAAGGGAGACAGAGCCTCGAAACACAGATGTAAAAGAATTGATACATAAAGAATGATCCTGGTAAAGATTTCGCAGCCTCGTGAGAGCTCTAATGCCTTTTACAACAGTTTTTCAAGTGTATTCTTGATCCTCATTTTTTTTTCAGCTTACAACTCGCACTGCTTAGTTTGCGTCTCAACCAAGGCAGAGAGTTATATATCTGTGACGCGTGAAAAGAAGAGGTGGATCATTTCACACATACAGAAAAAAAAATTAAACAACAGCTATCTCGTTCATCCTCCGCACTCGCAAAGCCTTCACAACCAGAAACCTTACGGTTGAGGAGACAGCTGAACACTGCGGCCACAATACCCGAACAAGGAGCTGACACCTTTTGTTAAAACACTAGCAAACACTTTGTTTTTCTCTTTTGAACTGCACGGATAATGTGGAGAATAGTGAGTTTTTTTTTTTCTAAAGAAAAGGAGCAAGCGCAAATGACAAAACAATAATAAAAAAAGATGATGGTAGAAAAAGAAAACCGGGTCTTTCAGCAAAGACAAGAGTTCGCACAAAAAAAGTGAAAGTAATAGTTTTGAGCACGGCAACCGCCGCACAATCTAATGAATATTAAAGGATAGCAAATAAACGCTTTTTGGGGTAATTGTAAAAAATGAGAGAAAAAAAACATTCTAACGGTAGAAAAATCAACAAAGTAGGTGACAAACAAGGGAGTAGAGAAATAAAAAAAGGCAATTGAGGCACACCTCTGGCCATCGAGCAGTGCCGTGTATCTTATCCCTGCAATCCATTCACGCTTGCAGGGTCGCCGGGCAGCACATTGCCAACAGCCCCAGTCGAATAGCCACCACCTTCGCTTCCAGCAGGAGGCCGCGCCACCGGTTGCTGCTGCTGCTGCTGCTGTTGCTGGAGAGGTTGCAAAGGCGGGGTGCCCGAGTTTACGGCAGGAGGAGGCGAGACAGGCGGCTGCACGAACTGCACATGTGGCGAGGTGCGCGGCGTTCTCTGCACCTGGGCCACTGGTGGTCCTTGCTGCTGCAGCTGTTGCTGTTGTTGTTGAAATCGTTGTTGGAGCTCCATCTGCTGTTGCTGTGCCAGCGCCTGCTGCTGCTGGTGCTGCTGCTCCTGCGGAGTGGCGGAAGGATCGGGAAGGTACCGAATCGCCCCCGCCGTGTACGGCTCTTGCTGAAACACCTGGGTGGGTGCGTTGACGGGGTTAAAGAGTGCCCCTTCAGGTCGCTGAAAAGCCAACGGCCGCTCTGGCTCCACGGGCCCTGCCGCCTCCTGCTGTCCCTTGTGCTTCTTGTGCTTCTTCTCCTTCGGCTTCTTCGGCNNNNTCGGCTTCTTCGGCCCGCAGCAGCACGGAAAGAGGCAGCCGAAGAAGCGGCCCCAGCAGCTGCAGCCGCCACAGCCGCAGCCACCACAACAACTGTCCTCGCCGTCGCTGCCCACATCACCCGGCGGTGGCATGTCCGACGCCATTAAATGCGGTGGCGGCGGGAACTCTACAACGGACTCGCCATCCCCCGCAAACACCGGCGCCGGGGGCGTGGTGGGGTGCGGCGGCGGCAGCTGCGATGACGAGCCGGTGGCATCGGCGTGGTGTGATACGTACAGATCCTCCTCTTCATCCTCGTACACCTCCTCCGCTTCCTCCCGTGGCGGTGCGGCGCCGTGTGCGGCCGCAGCACGCCCCCTACCTCGGCCACCGCGCAGTCTCGGTTTCGTCTTCGCCCTGCCGCGCCCCCGCCCACGCGGCCCCTCAGTCGCCGCCTCGAGAGCGTCGTCGTCTTCTCCTTCTTCCTCCATCTCGTCCTCCGCCTCCGCCTCCGCCTCCGCTGCTTCTTCTTCGGCTGGATCACGCACCCGCACGGCGCGACGCCGCGGTGCCGCACGTTGCGGGCCGCCACCGCTGCTGCTGCCGAGGCTGAGGCTGTTCTCGTTCTGGCTGCGGTCGCGACGCGGCGCGGCCGCACTCGCAGCCCTCGCCTTTGCCGACGGCGGTGACCGGCGCGCGTCTCTGCGAGCTGCGGTGGTCTTTTCCTCGACGGTGTCCTCGTACGGCTCGTAGACCTCACGACCGGTGCGCTGGCGCTCAGGCGTGAAGGCGTCGGAGGACAGCGGCGGTACCGCCGGTGAGCCACGGCCGCCGCGCTGCGCGGCACGACGGGCCTTCTCCGGCGACCGAAAATTTCCGCTACGATCCTCCACGGCGGCCTCACGACGCGTGCCGTCCGCCTCAGGGGCCACTGCGTAAGTCGTCTCCGGCGCTCGGTACTCGGAGCACAGCAGGCTCTTGAACTCGTGCTGAGATAGCGGTACGGGGCTGTTCGAGGCGTACCACAGGGCAGGTGGGCCGTCTTTGGACTTCTGCGTGGCCCCGACACCGCCGGCGCTGCTGGAGCGGCCGGTGCCGCACGGCCAATTCGCGTTGGTCCACGGCTGCTGCGGACCGTTGGATGCACTGGGGTTGAACTGATAAAGCGGGTCGACGGCAAACTGCTGCCGGTTGTTGGTGCTGTTTG
>MDUD01009369.1:0-13187 GCA_002216565.1 Crithidia mellificae
CTTCCGCTTAGTGCGCTCCACTTTCATCAACACAACTGAGTGTGACGTGATTATTTGTCCCCTCCTCTCTCAGTGCAGCAGGGGTACATGAGGTCTGGCAACAGCCGCCATGTGAACTCAGGTGCGGTGCCGCACCGTGGCAAACGCAATAAATGCAGCAGCGAGAGTGGGTCTGACTCCAGCTTTTCCAAACCCACAAAAGGCGTATCAGACGTTAAACGTGCACGCCGGCGCACCCTGTCCGCACAAAAACACGACGCTCCAGATAAGAAATCTCATCACAAGTCAAAACCGGTGCTTTCCAGCGTTGGCCCTCCTGCTGCAAAAAGCGCACCCAGTGGACCGCACCCTTGCAACACTCCGCCGCTTGCTGGGCTTTGCGAGGCTTCTCTGAGTGTCACGTGCCCTGTCAATAACTGCGGCACTGGCGGTCGTGTTCAAAGTGGAGATGTCGACGGCGATGGCGCTGCGGCTGTCTTGCTTAGTGCTAATGATTCGGACGGGGTGAAGGATGGCATGCGACAGCCGCCCTTGCGGCGGCCATCCTCTCCCAACTCTGGACCCACGCCACACGCACCAGCTCACGTGCGTGACACCACGCCTGGCCAATCGTCTCCAGCGCGAAAGCCCCCGCACTCTTTGGCTCCACCACCGCGCCGCAAGCATCCCCGTCCTCCGGCTGCACCAGCAACGTCTTCTTCCTGCTCTTCGTCTTCCCACGCCCCACCCTCCGCTGGCTCTTCCAGCCGCACCGCGTCTGCGACATACAGCGACAGCAAGGCTAAAAGTCGCCTGAGCAACAGTCAACTTCTGAGGAGCAACGACCGTCGCCAGTCGTCGTCGTGCAAGGCGAAGAGTAAAGGGAAGCCTGCGGCAGATCGCGCAAGCAGTAGTGGTGGAGCTGGTCGTACACACACGAAGGCCGCGTCAAGGTCTGTGCTCACGACCACAACGCGGCACAGCAAGGTCAGTCGCAGCTCACACGCTCATGGCGCTTCGCAGCGGGTGAGTCAGTACTCCACCACCGCCCGGCGCCCGTTGACCCCCACCGAGAGCGACGCCTCAAGCAGTGAAAATAGCAGCGATAACGACAACCACAGCAGTACCACGAGAACCACCGACACGGGCAGCACGCAGTCCTCCTCTTCCTCCTCCCTTACGCAGCGCAGCCTCTCCGAGAGCGATGGGGGCAACGGCAAAGATAACCGAGAGAAGGGCACGCACAGCGGCGAGGGGGTGCGGGCTAGTGGCAGCAGTTCTGCGGATGACTTTCTCTCCTCCTCCTCTTCTGCCGCTGCCGCTGCGGCGGGTGGAGTCACTGGGGCGGCCGCAACGACCACAACGGCGGCAGCGGCGTGTGCGCTGACCGACACTCTGCCTCGTGAGCTGTACCTCCACATCTGCAGCTTTCTCAGCGAGGTGGACTGCTGCACGCTGCTTGAGGTGAGCCTGCGCATGCACGGCGCCATCACCTGCGCGGACAGCTACGTGTGGCGGCGGCTGTGCATGAACACGTGGCAGTACAAGCAAGGCTTTCAGACGTTCATCCAGCGCGTGCGGGCACTGGAGAATCTTGCGCGGCGAGAAGAGCGGGAGGTGCAGGCGTTGCAGCAGCACATGCTCCTGCTGCGTGAGCAAGACACCTTCTTTGGTGAGTCGGACGTTTCGGCGACGTGCGACGATGCCACGGTACTGATTCGGCGGCGGCAGCACGAGCAGGCGCAGTGGATGGCCGCCGCGGCGATGTCGTCCGTGTACGGAGGCAAAGCGCATCACAGCACAAATTTGGGCGGTAGCGGGGGTGGTGGTGGTGGTGGTGGTGCCTTCGGTCCAACTGCCGCGATGCTCGGGATAGGCAGCGTTGCGCGGGCTCGGCGGGGCATTGCGGTTGGCAGCTCCACCACCAGTGCCAGCAGCGAGACACGCTCGTACAGCGACGACGACGACGACGAGGGCAACAGCGAGGCGGATGATTTCCGAAGTGGCCATCACCACTCATCATCCTCGCGGCGACGCGGACGCAGCGGTGGCGAACACCGCCGCTTGTCGTCCAAACGAAGTGCGCGTCGCAGCAGCACCGCTGCCGCGTCCTCATCGCACCGCAGTGGCAGGCAGTCGCCTGGGTCCAGGCAGCGCAAAAAGACCTCGCACGTCAGCGCGTCCCGCTCGGCTTCTGAGCCGTCGCACCGCCGGAGTGCGTCCAGCGCAGCAGCCTCCGCTACCAGCACCAAAGCCGCTTCGGCGGACGACGAAGCAACGCGTCACACGCAGCGCAGCGGTGAGACGGGCGGCTCTTTGAATGACACCGACAACAACCCACTGCAGCTGCCCGCGCATTCACACAACTCTCATTCCATAGACAGCGCTGCCCAAAGCAGTCCACGCAGCGAGAGCTCTAACAACAACAACAAAGACGCAGCGACAATTGAAGCTGACGCATCACACGAACAAGAAGACGAGGTGCGACGCAAAGACCGACGAGTCCGCATTCGCCTTCCAGAGGAGTTTGACGTCAACAGCGACGATAACAACAGCAACGACGACGAAGACGGCTCGGCGCAGCACCGCCAAAGAGCGAGGACGAGGGCAACGTTGTCAACATCACCGCGCTCTCCCGGCAGCAGCTCGCCGTTGTCGTCGCCAGCAAGTCCCAGCACGCGCAAGCGTCGCTCGCGCGATCACCGCCACCACCACCATCATCACCAGGATCAGCAGCAGTCCGGGCAGCCGCAACAACACGACGGCTTCGACCACCACCGCCATCGCTCGCAGGGCGACACGCCGAAACGGCAGACCAACGCCCCACCTCCGATCAGCAAGCACCGCCGCAGTCACAGCGTGAAAAAGCGCAAGCCGGCGAAGCAGCGCCGTCGCAAACGAGGCCGCAGTCGCCGTCCGCGCGCCACCGGCGGAGGCGGTGGTCGGCACCGCTCGCAGCACCACCGCAGTCAGAGCCGTCATCGTCACCACCGCGGCGGCGCACGACAGCAGCACCACCACCATCAAAAAGCGTCGAAGAGCACGCGGCGACGCCGACGACGGCAGCGCAATGCCGCAGCGGCCGCCGCACAGGCCACCGCCGCTGCTTCCAGCAGCAACAACAACGAGGGCGGGGTGACGGCTCAGTCTGTAAATGCAAACGGCGTCCACCATGGCAACACGTTTTTCTATCAGACACCAACGTATGAAGCCATCAAGAGCACTACGCCGGTGCTTAGCGTGCAGCACGTGGCGCCGGCCTTGGTGCCCTTCCAGCTCGGCGGCAGACCAGCGGCCGGGCTGCAGAGTGCGGCGACGAACACGGCCACCACGTCACCTGTGGGGAGTGGCATCCTACGCTACCCTTCGAGAGACAGCGATGTAAACCTGGGGCACGCAACACGCGGGCCAGCCGGTGCGCAGCCGCAGTCCAACGCTAACACAGCTGAAAATGGCGACGGCAGCAGCGGCGGCGGCAACAACGCTTTCGGCCAGCTGCCGGGTTTAAGCGCTATCCCAGAGCACTGTAGCACACGGAGCGGAATCGGTGCCAGCGATGCAGGTGCAGCTGTTCACGTGTCTCCGGCTGCGCCAGCTCAGAACAACAACGGAGAGAGAAGCGAGGGTGTGATGACGACACTGTCACGTCCTTTTCCTCAGCCTGCAACAGCAGCAGCAGCAGCAGCAGCAGCGCCACCATCTGCTCCACGCCCTCTTGCACCGCTCGCACATACCACCTCTCTCAACTCGACCGAGGACGAAGGGCTATACTGGTGGCAGCTTACACCCGAAGCTCGTCAGCAGCAGCTGCGGCGCCTGCAGCAACGCGAGCAGCGTCAGCAGCACCAGCAGCAGGGCACGGTATCCGGCAATGCTGTCAAAGAGGGCGGCAGGCGGTCGCACGCCGCGCCAGATGGCGATGAAGTGGCAGACGAGGCGGCGCTGCGCGAGTGGGATGCGCTAGAAGCGTCTTTCGGCTCCTCTGCAGCTGCAGCGGGCAGTGGTGAGGAGGATAACGACGACGATGGCAGCGAAAGGGACGAGGAAGAAGACGACGGCGAACCTGGCAGCAACAACGACGACGACGGAGATGAGCCGGATGACGCGGAAAGCGAGAGTCAGATGGGCAGTTCAATTTCTCTGAGCGAAGCGCGCACGAGCAGCCAGGCAATGAAGTGCAACGGTGATGACGACGACCCAAGCAGCGGCGGTTCGGGAGAGGCAACACGCAGCCGTCTCGCGCCTGGTCGTCTGCGCTCACGTCCACACCTGCATTTTTCCAGCTATGGCGGCAGCTCACGTCGTCGCCGTGGGAAGCAGCGAAAAAGTCGCAGCTACGCTTCCTCCGCTACTTCGAGCCGTACGCACACCTCGCCGCCGTCGTCGTCTGCAGATTCGCGCAGCATCGACGGGAGTGGCTCCACGGTATCGAAAAGCGACAGCACGGAACCAGAGCTCGAGCAGGACACAGACCGAGAAGACGACGACGACGACGACAGTAGTAAAAGTAGCAAAAGTGGCTGCGAGAGCAGTCGACGTGCCCACCTCAAGGCATCCCACTCGGCGCTCTCCTCGTCTTCTTCGGTTCGACGGTCTACGAGGGCGGAACGACAGCTAGCGAGGGCGCTGGCGAAGCGCTACGAGGCCATTGAGGAGGCGATGATCATCACCCGCTCGAAAAGTGTTCTCATTCACACGCTCGAGCGCCAGACCTTCGCCCATCTTCCACGGCTGCTCGCCGCGGCGGCTGCGCAGCGGCAACGTCGACTGATGATGGCAGCGCACATTGACCCTACCCGGGTAGTGTCCCCCAGCGCAGCTCTCCCGGACTCAGCCGCACCGGGAGGGCTTACGGGACCGTCGGCAGCACCAACAGCCACCGCAGGTTCTAGTGGCATCGCGGCGCCACCGCACGAGACACCCAGCGGAAGTGTGTCTACCGGACGGCCCGTGTTGCTGCTGGGCAGCGAGCGCTCTCCTGCCGCTTCGCCGCCTGCTGCTGCTGCTGCTGTTAGTACTACTACAACAGCTGTGTCTGCATCGGCGTCCTCCACACTGCCCTCGTCCCTGAGTAATGCCTTCCCGGCCAGCCCTGGTGTGGCTCTGACAGTTCCTGCCTCGCCGCTGCATCAACTCGCACGCATCTCCAGCTCCACGGCGCTGGCGGACGGCGTGGTGATGCAGGGTCACGCCGGTTTTCACACCCCACCCACCGCACCAAACCCGCAGCCTTCCACTGCTGAAACTAACACGGGCACCGCGGACGGCCGCATAGGTCACCCACCTGACATAAACCCAGACACGTCCGGCATCGTCACTGACAGCAATAACAACAACAATAGCAGCAGCAGCAACAACAATGTGCACGACGACGACGACGATGATGTGGTGGCCGAGGAGGAGGAGGAGCCTCTGGCGCCGGTGTCGTGGAAGTTTGCGTACTTCATGTCACGTCGCGAGGCACGCCGGGCGACAATAACGCTGCAAGACTTGCTGGAAGGGATGTGGCTCGTGTGCTTCCGCAGCACCGGCCGCACCCATCCCATCCGCTTCACTCGTCAGATGCAGGTGCTCGTGTACCCACCACTGAAGACGGCAGAGGAAGAGGAGGCGGAGGAGGAAGAGGACGCGGGGGAGGGAGTTCAAGCAGCGCAACCGGCCGAAGAGGCGGCGCGCAGAAGCGGCGCGGAGACAGCTTCGCACGCGCCGCGGCCCGCAGCTCTTCCGGTTGTTCACGCAAGGCCCGGACTGCCAGGACGCGCCGCGCAACGCTTCGGCGGACCGCCCTCCACAGCAGCAGCCGCAATGACGGCCCCGCCCCTGCCATTTCACATCCTGCAAGGCGGTGCCCAGTTGGTGGTGCACCAGTTCCCACCCATGAAGGTCGTGCGCCGCAGCACCTTTTCCCGGCAAGGCGGGTGTGCCGCTGCTGTTGCTGCTCCACCACCTGCTGGTTCAGGTGTGACAGGCTTGATGCGCGCGCATGTAGCCGCGCCAATAGGGTTCTCAGCCACCAGTGCTACAACTACGACAGCAAGCGTCGGTGCGGCCGCAACAACACCAGGCAGCGGACCCACTCCACGCACCCTTGCTGCGGAGGCAGAGCAGCGTTTCTTGGCGGAGCCGCACGCCACACTTCGACGCTTGCAGCTACGCATGATGTCGGCAGCAGCAGCAGCAGCAGCAGCAACAACAACAACACCGGCGGACTCAACAATGCAGGAGACCTCAGCGCAACAGAGCAGAGGAAACAGCGGGCTTCACCATCATCAGCATTCCGTTGACGGGGAGAGGGAAAGCGTACGTTTGCGGCAAAGCCCACACGATGCGGCTGAGGTCACCCAAAGCAGCGTGCGCCGTACAATTGCGCAGCACCTGGGTTTTGCCCCGGCGTACGTGACCGATGTCCTTGGCACCGCAAGCGCAACGGTCTCGCCCTACGCGACTGCAATGTACTCAACGGTAAGGGGCCCACTGTCACAGGAGAGGGAGGCTGCGGGCGGCCCCCTATCTGCCTCCGAAGACAACGTGGTCCGGTCGAAGCGTAAAGGTATTCACAATAAAAGACGGAGGCCAGTCTTTGGACCGCCCACGCTGGAGGAGTTTGAAGCCCAGCAGCGCCTCGAAGCCCGCTTTGCGCCGGGAGGCGTGGCGGACGTGCAGAATGACTGGGGCTGGACGATTACGGGGCACCACGTAAAAATCTTTTCTCTCGATGTCACGGCGCCGCTTTACGTGGAGCGGCTGCAGCGCATTGTTGATGTGGAGGTGATCGGCCGCAGCCACGGCGAGACGCGTTCTGCGAGGCTTCCGTCGTAAAAAAAAAAATGTTTGCAAACAGAAACTTTTTCTTCGCTTTTCATTTTGTTGTTGCTGTTGTTGTTGTTTGGGTCGCACCAAGCGCTCTTTTTGTCAAGCGTTCAATCTTGGGCTGAACTGTAATGTGTGCTGAGTGCTGTTGTTCCGGTCCGTTTTTTTTTTTTTTAATGCTCCCGTTGGTTTCTGGCGTGTACACGTCAACCAAACGGTTCTTTCTCTGCTTAGGTTTTTTGTGTCAGTGTTGTGCAGTGAATTGCAGCTGTTATGGAAAAATGCTTTGTTTTACACCTTCGTTGCTTTGGCTTCTGTTTTACCTCCTGCTGCTACCTTTGAATACATTAAAATATATTTCTTTTTGGAGTTTCTGTTGTCCTGCTCTCACTTTGTCGTGACTGTCACCAACACACAAACCTTCAACAACTAAGACAAGGTGGCGGTGGTGTCGCAGATCGACATCATCGTATGCGCCGTTTATTCAATGTGTCGAGTCCAGCAGATAAGTTCGTCAAGCTTGGCACACTGTGCAGATAGCTTTAAGGGCACTAAAACAATTCTTGAAGGTCACGTTTCTGCATTCAGCGAACAATAGACTCTCCTTTTCAATTGCATATTGTTTCTCACATCCACCTTCTCTTTTCACTACTTCCATTATCCTCTTGCCGTCAATTGTGAAGTCTTTTTATTGGCGTCAGTGCCAACCCAGGGATAAAACCCTCTATTAGAAACACATCGCTCTATTCTTCATTCCAAACTGACACAGAAAATCATCTACTGCATTTTGTTTACCCGCTTCCTTTCTGTTTTCCTTGGTCGAATCTTTTGTATTCGTTAGATTATTTTTGTTGTTGTTCCGCTTGTACTATTAATAATCACAATTCTATGTAAATTAGACACCAAAAAAGCTGGCTAGGCACTCTNTACCAACACCTTTACTATTACTGCTGCTTTTCTATATATATACTTTTTTCTCTTTCTTTACAATCTACTCAACTTCTTTTACGAGGTTTATCTCACCATTTGCGTTTAGTCTTCTTTATTCTCTTTTTTTTTTTCGTGTTTTTTTGTAGGCCCAACTGTGTTCGCTTGAGCTGGCTTCTCGCTCTTTCTTTTTAGTACCAACACTAAACCGAACTGTGAATTCGTGAAACAACGCTTGAATAGCACCCCGAACTAACACCTTAGTAAAACCTCCTTTTAGTTTTCCTTTTTCACCCGGTTGTGCTCCGCTGAGTGGACACACACGCAATACTTATCCGCTTGTCGAAGAGAGATCTACAATGTTTTCGTCTTCTCCTGCGGCCTCGCCTTCCGTGGTCGTCAGCAGCAGTAGCAGCCTCCCTGTGCAGGTGTCCATCGCTTTGCATCGCTACCTGTGCTGGCTGGTGCAGCTGCAGGCGAGCGCAGACGCCATCTGCGATGACGCCTACACCCTCGACCGTCTCACCTTGCAGAGCGTTGTGCCTCTGCGTCAGCGCAGCAGCCCACCGACCGCCGCCCAGGCCGGGCTGAAGGCGGCCGTCTACGAACTGCTCGTCGGCGCTGCGGAGCGACAGAACCTTGAGCTGCTCATTGCACGCCAGCAACACCGTGCATGGAAGCTGACAGGTGCAGGCCGCAGGCGTTCACAGGATGGAAAAGCGTCCACCTTCTCACACTTCCCGCCCTCCTCTCTGCCCGTGTCGCACACGTCGACGTCGGATGCGTCGACGGCGGGAGGGCCGGCCATCGTGCACGGCAGCAACCCGCCCTGCGCATGCCGTGTCCTGTTGGCACAGCAACGTGCACCGAGCGCTGGTCCACGATCGCGTAGCAGCAGTAGCAGCAGCAGTATCGGTGACGAAGGCAAAGACAGTACGCCTCGCCTCTTTTTTAACACTGTCAATGGAAGAAGGAGTAGCGACAAGAAGCAAAAGCACAACGCTGCAGACGGGGAAAAAGGCAAGCGGAGCGAAGCAGCATTTGTGACTTCTTCCGCAGCAAACAGCATACCTGGTACGCCTTCCAATGGTGCGCCTCTGCTTCCATCGCTATCCCCGCTGACGTCTGCGCTCAACACCACCGTCATCACTACGTTCCCCGCACGGCTCAAAGACGCGGTGCGACACGGAAGCGACGCTGCAGTGGTGCAGCCAACTTCGGCAGCGGACGCCTCGCGTGGCGCACGCACGCCGCCCTCCTTCTCGCACAACTCAAGCCTCCTCGACCCCGCCCACGGTGACACGCCGCGCGACGGCCCATCCACTGGCACGCACAACTCACAAAAAGTGGCAGTGCAGCTATTGCTTCCAATCACCGCTGCCGAGCCGCTGCGTCCGGTAAGCGCGATGACGGGGACAGAGGAGGACGAGGACGATAGAGGCAACAGTAGCAGGGGCAGTAACAGAAGCCGCAACGGCAGTGGAAAGGCGAAGCAGCCACCAGCTACGACAGCCCCGCTCTCCGCGTCATCGTCACCGCCGTTTGTGACGGTGAGTCCCGGCACTTTGTCCAGTCGCACCCTGCACGCGTTTTGGTCGCACGTCGCTGCGGAAGAGCTGCGGCGGTGCTCTCTCTGCAGTGGACAGGTGCTGCTGCAAAGCACATGGCACGGGCTGTACCTCCTGCAACTCCTCACCTTGCTGAGCGCGGCGCCGGCGATGGCGGCTCCGCTGCCGCTGCCCCCGCCCTCGGTGCTGAAGCTGCAGCCGGCAGAGGCGTTGCTGCTGTTGCTGCAGACCGCACAGCGCTGCTTCGTGGCGGGGGTGGCACTCAGCTCGGCAGTCTGCGTGCAGCTCGCCCCCGCCGCAACAGTCGAATCAGCGTCGAGGTTGTTTGGTAGTGAGAGTGGTGAAGCCGCCTCCTCCTCCTTTGGCACGAACGCCGCGCTCTTCGTCGGTGTTGCGCGACACAACTCCATGCCAGCCACCAGTGCCGCCACTGCGACGGCAGCACCGAGTGCGTTAGACGTCCTGCGTGGTGGTCACGGCGGCGGCCCCTCTCCCACTGTGCTGCAGCAACGGCAGCAGCAGCAGCAAAACCAGGAGCAACGCCTGCTGTCCGTGCTCACGTTGGGCATTTTTCGACTCGTCAACGCAGTTGGCGGCGTGGCTGCGCCGACCCTGTGGCCGGTAGAACTCGGTTCCGGCACCGCTGTTCTACTTGCGACTGCAAGACGCTCACTGGTGTCGAGGGGCGCCGTGCTGATGCGCCTCCGCGGCGACGCGTTGACGTTGCGCTTCCGTGTCTTTCACGCGGCTTTTCTCATTCTCATCACACGCGATGGCGCCGACAAAGGCATAACAGTGTTGCACGACGCATCCTTGAAGTTGATGCACGTTGTGGCCACCCTGCGAGGAGCGCAGCAATTACCGTCGCAAGACGTGACAAATCACGATGAAAAAAGCTCTTCCAGCGTCGTGTACGCAACAGCTGCGCATGCCCTCAAGCTTCTAACGCGAAGCCATCCGACCTCTACGGCGACAAAAACCGCAGATGGCGATGTGGCGCCGGACAACAGCAACAGCAACGACGACTCGACTGTGCTGGATGACGACCTACGGGCCCTGTGCTGTGTAACAGTCCTCCTGACAGTCTTTGCCAATCTCGTTCGCGCGCAGGAAACGACCCCACACGGCCCTGTTGAAGCCACCAGCGCCGCAGCGTGGCTCACCGATGCTGCGACGCACGCGATGGACACGTTGGTTTTCCCTACTCTCACGGAGTTGCAAAACTCTTCTCGAGGCAACTGCAGTGCCCAGGCACGACCGCTGCTGGCGCTTTGGTGGCTGATTCGCGCGGAGACGGTGCGTCAGTGTGCCTATCACTACCGACAACAGGAACAGCAATTAAACACTGCTGCTGCTGCTGCTGGTGCTGGTGCTCCTACAACGGACACCACAAGATTTACAAATGCTGCCGCTGCAGCAACACCTGGTTCTGTGATCCGCGTTCTCGAGCAGAGCGTAAGTTTACTGGGAGACGAAGGCGAGTTCTCGGGTAGTAGTGCAGCACCAGCAGCACCAGCAGAAGGCGTCGCTGGTGGAGTGCAACACTGGGCTGCGTGGTTGAAGGAAGCTTCGAGGGCGGCGGGCCAGACCAGCAACGCCGCAAACGAATTTCTTGGCCTCACGTTTCGCCCTTCGTCCCTCTTTGGAGTCTCTTCACCATTGCTATCGACGTCTGCTCGCACGACCGCGCTGCGGTGGCGGCTGCCACTGGATGTGTCCTTGGAGGAGAACAACTCAACCACGCCGGCAGCATCCCCAGCTGGACCGTCGCCGTCCACGCCGTTTGAACACCTTGAGGTGGCCCCACTCCCTTTGGCGTGGCTGCGCATGTGGCTGCTGCTGTGTCCGCCGCTTTTTCACATTTCCCCCACGGACGTGCTGGCGCTGCGCCACTCGTTGCAGGAGCAGCAAGAAAAGGAGAAGATGGAAAAGGCGGAGACGGCACGTGCCGAAGCCGTGGCGGCGGCTGCAGCGGCAAAGGCGGCGGCGAGTGAGCTGAAAAACACAGTGACTAGTCCGTCAGGCGCGCGCAAGCCACCAGCCAAAGCTGGAGCGCACGGACGCAAGGGAAACCAAAAGTCAAACGGCAAAGCAAGCGACAATACTCGAGGCACAGTTCGAGTCTCTCTCGATCGCACAGGCAGCGTGAACCCCGGAGGGAGCCCGCGCCGCGCAGAAGACGCCAGCCCGGGCAAATCCGCCAAAGCACCCGCCCCACCTTTGCAAACAGTCAACGAGGCGCCACGCCCGCACAGCAGCATGGAGACAATGCAGCAGCTTTATCAATCCAGTATAGAGCCGGTCTACTTCTGGATGCGGTGGTGTCAGCTCTTTCTTCCGAATCCACCGCCCACGCCTCAGTCCACCAGAAAATGGGAGACGCCACTGCAGAGTCGTGCTACGCTGCCCGCTTCTTCAGTCTCGACGACTTGTGTAACGGCTGCCGTGTCCAACGTCGTTGCCCTTCTGCGAAACCCGTCACGTGCGTGGACGGCGTCGGCGCTGCACGGCCTCGTGCTGTCTGCGCAAGCGAGTGCGAGTCCTACGATGGACAGCATGGTGGCCCCGCCGGTGTCTGGGACGCAGTTCGTGGACACGATGCACCATGCCTTTCCGCTTTTTGCTGAGGCAGATCTCGTGGCGGCGCTCAAAGCACAGGGGCAGCAATTTGTACAAGCAGAGGGCCAGACAGGGCTGACCTTTTCGAGAGAGGAGCGTGTCGATCATCTCTTTGCGTCGTACTCGTTTGCCGCCGCTCTCCCGCCGCTGCGAGAGGAGGTGAGCGCGGTGCATGAAGATATGTTAGACACGGCTGCGAGTCAGCTTGCTGCGAACGCGTCGACGACGCCCTGCGAATCCAAAGAAGAGGGAAGAGGAGAGGAGGAGGAGGAGGAGATAAGCGGTGCCGAAATAGTGTCGAAAGGCGGCAGCCTACCCGCGTCTTTGCAGACTCGTACGGCTGCCTCTGCGACTGCCTCTCTTCTTCCCTCGCCTCTGCAGCACCCGTTGCCGTCCCCGCCGCGAGCGCCTTCGCTGCCCAGGCCCGACGGTGCCGCAACGACGGGGGCAACAGAATTGTCAACTCACGCGTCGCGGTTTTCTGTAAAAACGGACCGCAGCAGCAGCAACAACGATGCTCGTACGCAGCTAAAACAGCCAGCGCGCATCACAGCAAGGCGACCACCGTTGATGGCAGCTCGCACGCTGCCACGACGAGCAGCGGAGGGCAAGGCTAAATCCGCACCGCCGCCACCGCCGCCGCCGTCGCTTCTTTCATGTGATGTGTCGTCCGCCGCTGCTGCTGCTGCTCCTGCGGATTATACCGTTGCTGCCTCAGCAAGTGTGGAGAGCAGTCTACCCGATGGGTCAGTGGCTGCCCAACCGCCTCTACCACCTGCTTGAGTTGAGCGCCTGAGACGGTGCGTTTTTTTTTTTTCCTTCGTCCTTTTTCAAACTGCCCTTGATTGCCTCTTAAACACATTTCACATTGTGGTGCTGTAAAATCAAGTATTCTTTTTATTATGGAGTAGCACTTTTTTGCAAAATGCGCTGCTAGCGGCTCCATTCACTTATATAAATTTTGCTTGTAAATGATTCGCTGACGCTCGTTAGAATTTAAACGTTGATGCAAAGGTGATTTGATTAAATTACAAACATATTGCAGTTTTTTTTTCTTTTTCAATGTCATGCTTTTTAATTCGCTATCTTCTACCTTTCTACTGTCAAACCAACAATCAGGAAATAAAAGAAGGCAGTGCAAGCTACATACAAACCGAGACAATAGCAACAACACCTCACAGAAAACACATCCTCTTAGCAACAACAAAAAAAAGCACATCTTGAGGCTTCCGCTCTCAAGTCATCAACATCTCACGACATACTTTTCTCGCGCACAAGAGGTGC
>MDUD01009369.1:13231-26930 GCA_002216565.1 Crithidia mellificae
CCTCTCCACCTTTTGAAACGAGAGTCAATCTCAGAATGTCAGTGCAGTCATCGACGGCTTCGGCAGTGGAGCGCTCGTACGACGCATTGCGTGACGCCTACGATGCTGCCAATGCGGTCTTCCCTCTTCTCCAAAGTGGAGTCTACGCAACCTCGCCGACAGCGCAGCGAGATGCAATTAATGAGTGGGCAGATCGTTACCTGACAAGGAAGGGCGCGCCCGCAGAGCTGGTGCAGGACTGCGTTCAATGGCTGCAGACGACAACCAACGCAACCGGTCATGCCTGCATTCACGACGACAGCAGCAGTGCTGATGGCGATGGCAGCAACCAGTTTCCGAGTGCGCCGTCGCAGGCCACCACCAGGACGTCTCGGTCTGCGGGCCAGGCTCTGTTCCACAGCGCGTCTGCGGCTGCGCGGACAAGAGACGGTGCACCGAGCGCGGGCAGTGCCAGCAGCGATACCAGCGGCGGTGCGGCGGCGTCCAGCCAGGCACCCGTCTCCCTCAATGCAAACCTCGACGTCGACCACTGCACCATCAGCCGCATGCTGGCAGACGAGGCGCGGCAGTGGGAGGCGCTGCACAAGACCCAACCCGACCCCTTCGAGAGTACATTTGGAAAGGCGGCGCACCGCAGCGGCGCACCCTTGTTGGGGGCACCATCATCATCGTGCGATGCAGAGTGCATCGATGTCTTTTCGCCCGCCGCCGTGCAGCAGGAGGCGTGGCTCTGCTGGGCGGCGGTGCTGCGTGACATTAAAATTGAAGCGGCGGTGCAGCAGCTGCAGGGGCGGCGCGACCTCGATGACGTGGACGCCGTTTACGGCACCCACTCCACCTTGGACGGCCTGCTGGACTACCTGGAGGCCCCGGAGACGCCGTGGCTGCTCGAAGACCCGAACTCGGCGGTGCTGATGGCGGCGGACATGTACATGGCAAATCGCGCCTACGCCAGGTCCAATGCGACAAATAATGACGGCGACATCCACAGTTGCGATGGCCTTGATGCACCTGATACAATGAACGGTTTTGACGGGAGAGGGGGCCGTGACACGCACGACATGAAGGCTGTGCACGGGTACGTGCTGCGGCAGGACAGCGCTGCACCGCCGCTACGCTCGCTTTTGGAGTTAACGCTGGCGCACCACATCGGCGACCGCGGATCTGCGTAGGGCAGTGCCGATAGCTTTCTATGCAAGAGAATCGAGCGGTGGGCTGCAGCCTCACACCCTTTTTTTTATTTTTTCTTCAGAATACTTCTTTAGCGAATTTCCTCGAGCTTCACCTTGGAATTTTACATTTAGTTTCACAAAGCAAAAGAAATCTGTTCTTCTCTCTGCTTTTTCTTTACTATCTTTTATGCGGAAATGAGAATAATGCTCTTCCCTATTACTTTTCTGCTTTGTAGGATCGGCCTCCTAACGGAAGGTTTTATTTCTATTTTTTTTTTTCTTCTCACCCGCTAACT
Organism: Crithidia mellificae; assembly: GCA_002216565.1. Lineage (NCBI taxonomy): Eukaryota > Euglenozoa > Kinetoplastea > Trypanosomatida > Trypanosomatidae > Crithidia > Crithidia mellificae. The sequence continues at coordinate 14,700 of MDUD01009369.1, forward strand.
GTCCTTTTTCTTATTTAAAAAGCTTGCACCGCCGCTCCAGGCCATTCAGAAAAAGAAATAATAGAAACTGAAGACTCTTTGGTGCTAATTTAAGTATGATTTTTTTTTTCTGTGAAGAGGGGAAAAGAAAAGAGCTGTTGTTCGCTTCATTCGTTAAAGCAATCTGCGTAGATCACCGTCCTTTCTGTTGCGATTGAAGAAGGACTTGTTGAGTCTTTCTATCAAACCCATTGTCGCTTTCCATTCGGCGGAAGCTTTTTCCTTCATGTCATCTATTCGCTCTATCTTTTTCATCTCTTCCTTCGTTCACCTTTCCGTAGCTTGCAGCTTCATTCATCAACAATAACAACACCACAGAAACGAATGCACAAAGCGAGCCGTGTGCTGACGGCTACCGCCGTACCGCTCGGATGCGCCTACCGCTACACCGCGACGACGACCACCACCCGTCTCCCCGCCTCCTCCGCCGTCGCATCGTCCGCTTGCAGGATGGTGTCCCACCCCGCTTCGTGGTGTGCGCAGCAGCATCCGGCGCGTTGTGTCACCACCGCACTGCGGCCGCTGCAGCGCTGCGCCACGCCCCTCTCTGCCCACACAACCTTCCTGATAGCTGGGCGGAATCAACATGCCGGCAGCGCTCCCGCCGCGGGCTCCGCAGAGACGACGGCGAAGGCCGAGACGTCCTCCCCGCACCAGCAGCAGCAGCAGCAGCAGCAGCAGTCATCGGAAGGCGGCAATGGCGTTCACGTAGACCCCCGCCGTCTCCCGAGCACAATTCCGGGCATCTCGCAGGAGGAGCTGGCCGCGCGCATCACCGCCTACCACAGCAAAAAGGCGCAGGAGGCGAGTGCGCTGTCGAACAAGGCCCTCACCGAAGAGATTGAGCTCATGCGCCGCTCTCTGTCGCCGAACGACTTTGCGGCGTACATGCAGAGCCTTGAGAAGGGCATGGCGGCGGCGGCGAAGGAGCAGGCAAAGCTAGCTGCCATGTCTCCGGTCGAGCTGCACCACTACCAACAGAAGAAGCGGCGGCAGGCGGTGCGGTATGAGTGGTACAAGACTTTTCTGATGATCTTTGCACTGGTGGGCAGCACTGCCCTGCTCTTCTCGCTGTTTCTCTTCTTTGAATAAGATTGACAGGTTGTGTTTTTGAAAAAGCGAAAACCGGTGTTATTATCGATCATCATATTTAAAGCGGCTTTCGCTCAAAAACGAGTATTGCTGTTGTCGTCGACGTCGGTTTGCTAGGTAAGAAAGAAATATTCATTTTTTTTATTGGTACACCTATTGTCTGATTTCTTTGTTTCTTTTTTTTGCTCTACGTTTGCCTTTGCTAGAGCATCTAAGCTGTTTAGATGCCTTTGCGCACATTACGCTAGCTCGCTTGATATAGCGCATTGCTGTTGGCATCACCCCTCACTCTCTTAGTGTTTCTCTTTCTTTACAGTATTTGATTTCTCATTTCTATTTCATCTTCTGCGCTTCGCAATCAAATCAATCAACAGATATCCGCTCATCTTGTGTCGAGAAGCCCTGACTTAATTTTGTGACCTACTGGTTAAAAAAAAAGGAAGTTAAATGATAATGCTCGTCAACATTACTTGCTGCTTAAGTAGAACAAGCAACTAACAAAGGTGAACGCGCAAAAAAGAGCCGGATGGCGCAATGCCATTGTTTATAGATGTTCAGTTGCTGTTGCGCGTCAAGCTTACTTTTTTTTTTTATTTAATGTCCTCAAACAAAACTTTCCCCTTTTTCTCCCTTCAATTGTTTTACGCCTCGTTTGTAGCAATCTTCAGCTTATTGTCGTCTTCATTGTTACCGCTCTTTGCCGGTCGCGCTTTCGCTGATCTATCAAACATTCTAAATTAAGGAGTGGACAGAAAAAAAAAGGCAGCTCTTTTTTGTTGTTGTTGTTCTTCCCCTTTTTGCTTCCTCCTTAGCGTAGCGCACGTACAAACCATTGAGATGCTTCCCTTGAGCATCGTGCGCCGCAGGGCATTGACTACCGCGTGCGCTTCGCCGGCACGCAACGTCTCCTCCCTCTGCTGCTCGTACGCTGCCTCCTACCACCCGCACAACGACCACACCAGCGTCATTCCACCCAAGCCTGTTAGCCCTCTCTCGCACTCGCGCGCCGCCGTCTCACCAGCAGGTGTGCTGCGTCCCACTCGGCTGCTGCGACGGCCGCAGACCATCAAACCCAATCCCAACGAGGCCACGAGTGGCCAGTTTGAAAAAAGTTTTGAAAAAATCACCGAAACGATCGAGTCGCGGCTGCCCATGCGGCAGCGACACCTGAAGAAGGGCAACCTGTACGACGTCAACTACGGGGAGAAGACGGAGCACGATATGAAGCAGGAGGCGGAGGAAGACTTGCAAGGGCGAGAGAAGGAGAAGCCGGCGGCGCGACAGGCGCGCAGCTACTTTTCGGACGAAGACCTCTCGCCGGAAGCGCTGCACGTTCGTTCGCCTCACCTGAAGGTGGCCCAGAATGCGCAACGACAGAACTACGACAAGAAGATTCTGAAGACCACCGCGGAGCCGTCGGAGTACTACTACCACGTCCCGACGAAGGCGGAGCGTCAGAAGCGCAATGCCATGCTGGCCGCCGGCTGGGGTGTTGTGGGGATCGCGACGTACGTCGGGTTGCGAAAGGCGGATACGTACATGCGCACAGCAGGTTAGCCCATACGGCGGCGCTGGTTTCAAAAAAAAAAAAATGTGCACGGACTCAACGGAAGCTTTCAGTTCTCTGATTAGCTGCAATGCCTCGCCGAACATTTAACCAAAAACAGTCGTACGCTGTTGCTCCACCTCCGCGTTGCATCTTATCCGTCACTCCACAAAAAAGCGGTCAGCTTCTCGCACATTCCTGCTCCACACCCATTCTCATTCGTGTCTTTTTTTTTACTATTTATTATTCGTTTTGCCTCTTACAATGATTCTTTAGTACTTAGGACCTGACATTCTACGTTCAATAACAACAAAGTCAATTCATTTTTCTCACACATGCATTTTGTAAAGTCGTTAGTTAGGAAAGAGCTCTGTTGCTTGGTTTTATTGTTGTCTTCTGACGTGTAGAGTTGGCATCTTTGGAGCTTTTCAAGCTGGACGAGAACCGCGTGTGTTCCTCTTTCCCTTTTTCTGACGCGTTTCAAATCAGCTTTTGTTCTATGTCTTCTTTCCAATTTGTGTTTTGTCGCTGTATCCTCTCGTTTTCCATTTCACATCAAACGAAATCCTATTCGGATGTTTACGCATAATTCTTCTCTGGTTGCTGTTTCTTGAGCTTCAGTTTGAGATCGGATTTCCTGTATTCTTGATACATCGATACAGTTTCACGCATTAACTTCAAGGCCCATTTCTTTCTTGTTCTTGAAAAAAAAAAAAAATTGATTTGTACCTTTGAAGAAGTGCATTTTGGTCTATTTGCTTTTCAGTGTAAAACTTTTGTTTTGCCACGTGTCTTTCATTTTCTGGTCGAAACGACTTGTATTTTATAGAGAGGATAGAAATCGCGAGAGTCCACACCCAGTAGGCCAAAATAGCATCAGCAATCATTTTATTACACGCAAGCAATATCATACAGACACAATCACACATATAACAAAATATAAATCTTTTTTGTAGGGCATATAAACTTTTTGATCGTATTTTTATCTTCATTCGTATACAGGCATTTTAGGAAAATTTCGAAGAACTGCCATACATTTTCCTCTTTTACGCACCACGCATACACACTCATAGCAGATAAAAAGAAAAAGAAAAAGAGATCCAGAGAACAAGCTTGTGTTTTTTGTGCTTTACCCAGCCCCCTTTTTCGAACCAATAAAACTTTTTCGTTTACACATACAGGTCGTAGCTGCACGTTTTTTATTATTATTTATTTTGAGGGTTTTTCTTCTCTCTCTCTCTCAGATACGCAGAACATTCATAACACACAATCATCTACCAGACATTATGTCGCACATGGACAGCCGTGCCAACACCGCCGTGGACGCCTTCTTCAAGAGCGGCAGCGGCTCCCCTCCGGCAGCCGCGCAGGGCGGCATGCCAACCAACTCCCTCGACCCCAACCACTTCACCCGTATGATCAGCCTGCAGAACCGACTGATGGCCATCGTGGCGGAGGCGCAGGCGATTGTGCAGGAGCTGCAGCAGAATGGCTTCTTCCCGCGCGGTAGCGGCGCAAACCCGGAGGAGGATGCGGCGATCACGGTGATGCAGATGCTTGGCAGCGTGCCAGGCTCCGCCAAGCGCACCCCGCCAGCGCAGTCAAACAACAACAGCGGGTCGACCGGGTCGTCCGCGGCGGATGCCGCGGCGGCGCAGCGGGTGCCAAGCCCCAACTCAGCCAACATGCCGCCTGTCGCAAGTGCCGGCGCGGACGACTGGAGCCGCGCGAAGGGCAACAGCGGGGAGGGCCAGTACACGAACTCGATTCAGAACGCCAACAACAACCCCGTCTCGCACAATGCGGTGGAGGAGTTCCTCCTCTCGGGCCAGGGCAGCAACCCGCACCACCAGCCCCACCACCTCAACGGCAGCAACCAGAACCTGTACGGCAGTGCGGCGGGGTTGGGCGAGGAGGACGACAAGTTGGCGGAAGGCTCTGAGATGCTGGCCTTTGTGGAGTTTAAGCGCGGCCGCGTGCGCAAGTACCGCTGCGAACACCGCATCGAGCCGGGCAGCTACGTCCTCGTCGATGGCGACCGTGGCACGGACTGCGGGCTGCTCGTGCAGACGATCGAGCGCAAGCCGAACAACGAGACGGCGGTCGTCTCGATGGAGGGCTGCGACATCCGCGATGAGAAGATCAAGCTGGAGAACGGCCACGTCCTGCGTCAGGCCTCCGAGGAGGATATCGACCGCCTTCACAACATCATCGCCAACGCGGAGAGCGTGGCTCTTAAGACGTGCCGTCAGCGCTGCAACGAGCTGGGCATCGACATTGACCTGCAGGATGTGGAGTACCAGTTTGACATGAAGAAGATCAGCTTCTTCTTCGACTGCGACCACAGCGTGGACTTCCGCTCTCTGGTGCGGGAGCTGTACCGCACCTTTGGCGCGCGTATCTGGATGGAGAACATCAACCCCAAGGTGAAGAACTCGATGCCGGACCAGGGGGCTGGCGGCAACGAGCGCGGGCACGGTAACAACGATCGTCACCATGGCGGAAACAACAACAACGGCGGCGGCTGGCGCAACGGCCGTGGTCGCGGGCGTGACTACTAGAAGGAGAATGAAAGAAAGAGTTTTTGCCATACATTAAGAAAGATAGGCATACCCGAACAACACAAGATTCGAGATGTTTCACTTGTGCGCGGACCGTGAAAAGAGAAAAGTAGCAGCACCCAGTCAAGTCGGTCTTATCACATGTAAAGGCCATCTATTCCTCCAGTAGGAACAAAACATGCTCTTCATAGAATTTACTGGGGATGCAAGGCAACTTAAATAAACTTGCGTAACTCCACCCTGTCATGCACCCAAAGTCCTTTCTAAACAGTTGCCGCCGTGATTATTGCTTCTTTTTTATTTTTATGTTTGTTTGCAGAAAGTTCTCTGAGTCATGATGCCTGCTTTTCGTCTAACGAGCTTTTGAGGTGAATAATTAATCATTTTTCTTTTTGATTGAAGTGCTTTAAATAAAGGTTGCTGAGATGGTCTGTTTGCTGTTTTAAACTAATTTAGCTTTTTTGTGTGTGCCTTCGCTTACGCATCACGATGCCCCTCTCTAAAATGTCCGTTATGTCTTTGTGCACTTTTTATCGTTCTTGATGTTCATTCTACCATACTTTAACATAAAATGGTGCGGATGCCAAATGTTTTTGTTTTCACCCCGTGAAAAAAAGAAGAATGGTTGTTGCCGACAGTAGTGGTGTTGTGCATTCGCTCTTCGTCAGCCTCAGCCATCACAAGTGAGGAAGTGATTTCGAGACTACGTACAGTGACAGAAAGAGACGATTATCCAAAAAAGAGTACATGCGTGGTCGATGAACGCGTCCCTGTTCATGGCTTCTCCCTTTTTTTCTTTGTTGGTATTGGTGGCGTTGTTGGACCTGCTGCTGAAGTTTTTGCTCTCAGCACTCATATGTTTTTTTTTTTTNATTCATAGACTGTGCGGAGAGACAGAAGAAGCAAGGTAAAAATTTTTGTGTTTTTGTTTGTCTTCCGCTTCTTTTTTTTTTTGTCAATTTCAGACTTCGTTTCAGAAGTTGTTGATGTTGTTTTGTTTGCCTTCACCTTGTTTCTCTACTTTTATTTGCTTGCACACCTGTTCACGGCGATTGCATAGGCTCCTTTTCTTGTTCGTGTTGTTCTATGCTGTTCATCTTTTGTCTCTGTTCGTTTTCGAACAAGACTTGAGAAAATAGAGCACTGAATGCAGAGTCGGTCGCACTTTTTTTTTACCTTTGGTTACCTTGTTTTCTCTCTCTCTCTTCGTTTCGTAGCTTTCGCGTTTTTGTACTTTCCTATTTGAATAAAAAAAAGAAATATGCCATTTCAGCTTTATCCTTGAGCAAAGCTGAAAGTTTGAAGTCACAGTGGAAAGCGCTGCTTTCATTGCTGGCATTATAAATAACAGGGAAAGTAACTTTGTTAAAGATAACATTTCTTTTCAAAACAAGAATTGCGCCATTCGTCGGCAAAATGAAGAAGAAAATAATGGCTTTTCCAAAGCAAGGTGCGCACGATGCGTTTTTTGGTTACGCATCTCTGCAACCCTTGGCAGTCAACGTTCAAAAAAAAAATAATGATAATTACTGGCGTTTTGCAGCGGATGCCTCCTAGCTGCGTCGCATTGAAGCCTAGCAAACCTAGAATAATCTGCTTTTTACCAATTTCTGTCTCTAATTACTTCTGCTAAACCACTCTCAATTAGAGTTCATGCTCACACCTTCGCACGTCGTGCTGCGCCGCCGTGGCGTTGGGCACGTGGTGAAGTACCTCGAGGGCGTGCCGACCCCCGACTCCCTTGTCGACCACCTCGCCGGCGCCAACCTGCACGCCTCAGCAGAGCTGCCGTTCTTCACCACCGTGCCGCGCTACGTGGACACCCAACGCGAGCAGCGAACTTCAAAACTCTTTTTCCATCACGTCCTCTACCCAGCTGGCGGCGCACGGCTGCCGTATCAAGCCGTGGTGGTGCGCGGCGGGCGTGCCATACGCCCCTCCACCCCACGGCCGTGGCGTCGCACGGAGAGCAGCGCAACACGCACAAGCGTTTCGAAAAGCGACAACACAGTTGCAGACAAAAGTATAAAATCGCCCCCTTCCGTGTCTCCGCAGCCGTCGCGCAGTCCCATCCAGCCACGAGCAAACCCACTCGCCGTTCCAGCCTCACAAAGCGGCTCTTCTTCCCCCGCGGCCTCGCTGTGGGTAACGCCACAGCAATCGCAGAGAGAGCGTGTCAATGGCAAATGTCACCGTAGCGTTGGTGCCACTGAGGCAAGATCATCACGATCGATATCCGCACTGCCACAACCACCACAACCACTGCACGCCTTTGACACCACGGCGTTAAAGGAGGAGGTGCCGTCATCGGCTGCCTGGGCCCGCGTCGACCACGCGCGCCGTCCTTTCTTCTCCACTCAAGCCCCCACCGCTCCCACCGCGCTAGCGGCACAACGCCCAAACCGGTTCCGCAACACGCACGCCGACAGCGGACCTGCCGCGGCAAATCGCCACTCGTCACCGGCACGAAATGTGCTGCAGGAGGACACCACGGCGAGCGGACGCGCGATCGAGGATGACGTGCTGAAACCGTTGCGTGGCGTCCTAGAGCAGTTCTGGAACACCACACTCGCTGAATCTTCCTCTTCTGGAAAAAGAAAGCTAGATGACAAGGAGGCGTTACCGTTGTCTGCGGGGCTGCCACAGAAGCTGCAGGACCTGCTTGTGACGCCTTCTGCCGGTCTGTTGAAGTTGGCGGAAACAACCTCTCATCCGACTCCGGTGGCGCTAGCGTCCTCAGACTCGGTGGAAGATACTAAAGCGCGCGCCACCGCGTCCTCGGCGTGGGCGAAACTCTTGCAAAGCCTGCAACGAAGCGTAGCACGGAGTGCACGTGCCGACGCCAGTTGGAGCGCCTCCACACCTCACACGGTGCACACCTTCGCGTACGTGCAGACGCGTCTACCATCTGTGGCGATGGTGGCACTTCCAATGGCGCTTCAGCACGACGACGCAAGTGCCGCTACCTTTCTGTGCCGCATGGCAGGCGGGGTGGAGCCGGTGGTGCCCTTTGCCGTTGGCCGTCCTCTGCGTGCAACAGACACTTCACCTTCTGCTACACCTGCCGATGCTTTCTTCTCGCACATCACATGTCTGACTCGCGTGAATGTGCGGGTGTCCGCGACGGCGCACAGTGCGACCCCGACGGCGAAGGCACTGAATGGTGATGCAGCTACGACATCCGCATCAGCAGCAGCAACACACGCAGTTCCTGTCTCTGAGAATAAAGCACAGCAGAGCAGGGATGTCGAAGTGAAGGCGCCACAGAAGGCGAAAGGTCGCTCTGCGCCGCTGCCCGCGGAGCCATGGAAGCTGGGCGATGACGGGTTGGACCTTTTGGTGCCACAGCACGTACGCACCGTCGCGGAGCCCCACCCGGCAAGACTTTCGCAGCGCGTGTCATCATCACCATCACCGCTGCCATCATCACCCAGAGCCACATCCGCAGCGCTGCCCTCCACCGTTACCGCTGGGGCGGCTGAGATGGAACATCGCTTTGTGCTCGGCCGCACGGATGCGGAGACGTACCTCCTGCCCCAGCGCGAACTTCTCCTCACCCTCCACGTCCCACAGCACACGGTGGCGATGTGCGTGGCGCAAAATGAGGAGCGGCTGCGGCGGCAGGTGCGCTCCGGTCGCGCAAAACCTACCGCGATGGCGTGGGCGACCGACCAGACACGGCTGAACTCATCACGGCGAGCGCTTGGGCAGTACGCCAATGCCACGAGTGCCAACCAAAGCGGCACCCCACGCAACAGTGCCTCCTCTTCTCCTTCTTCTTCTCCATGTTCGTCGCCGTCGTCGTCGGCCATGTGTCCCGCTTTGTCGGAGGACGACAACGTCGCGGCGCTGCTGCTGTCAGACACCAGCTACGAGGTGCGCGCGTTGCCTGGCGATGTGGTGTACATTCCCCGTGGTTGGGGTTATGAGGTGCAGCGCATCCTCGGCACGGCCACCCTTCACAAGGGGCGCCACACGCATGACAGTTCTGCCACCGCCCGCCAGCCTCTTCATGCCGCGTACGAGTTCCGCGACCATCGCGCACTTGGTGGAAAGCACGGCACCCTCGTGGCGTCGCCGCGTCCGGCTCAGGCTACCACTGAGGGACAAGACAAAGGAGATGACGTTTCAAAGAAGGGAGAGGTTGGAGCGACAACATCAGAGGAAGTGGAAGCGCTAGGTGATGGCGGCGGTGCGGCGATGGCGGCAACGTCAGACATTACCTCGATCGAGGTTGACGCGTTGTGTTTAAGCTACCAGCCTTACCCGGAGTTGACGGCGGCGCAGGCGGCCGTGTACGTGGCTGCGAACTACGTGCACTCTGGTGTGGAGGAGTTTTACGAAAAGGGCGGAAACCAAGTTTTTCACTCCTACGAGTAAGCTCTTCGAGTGGCTGTTGGAGAAGTGATCGCGGTCGAGAAAGGTTCTCCTGTCTCTTGTGCAATGTAACGTGTGTTTCGCAGCTTCGTTTGCTTTACGCTCAACACACACACACACTTACAGAGCTGCAGCATCGCCCTTACATGTCCTTTCTTTTGTTTTGTTTTTTGACGGATTGTTATTGATCTTCACAACGTATATTAATCACTCTATAAGAAATATGAAAACGTGTTCCAGAATTGTACAGCTTCCTAAGGGCGTCTTTCAATATTCGCCTTGGCGCAAGTTAAAGGTACCAAAAAAAACTCTACTTCTGTCTTTGGTGTCGTCTCGATTTCCTTTGCAGGGAGTTGTGCTAATGCAGCTTTAAAGCGCTTTGCTATGTTTTTTGAGGGTCAGGAAGAGAAATGGGCAATACCGTGTTGATACATGCTTTGCGCAGTACATGCCTTGGCTCAAACGTGTGCGTTTGAGGTTTCTGAACTTCCTTGTCCTACCTTTACCTTTCAAAACTCTCTTCTCTAAATTCAGAGGTAGTCAAAAGTCATCTTTTTTCGAATTGTTTGCTTTTTGCACCCTTGTTCTTTTGCATCGTCAACACTTCGTTTTTTGCATCCGCTAGCAAAATCTTTGCTTGCGACAGCTTTCTCAGCACGGCATACAAGTGCTTCTTCATACACACAAAAACATTAAAATCAAATTAAATTCAACGCAATGGTTTTCAGCATTACTGTAGAGCCATACGGCGTGGACAAGCTTGTGTGGCTGCAGACAGACCAACTTAAAGTCGGTCTCACCAACTATGCCGCCTCCGTCGCCTCGGTGCAGGTCTACCACCCCTCCACCCAGAAATGGATTGAGGTGAATTGTGGCTACCCAAAGAACCCTGAGGAAGCCTACGCGGATCCGGACTACATGGGCGCCACAGTTGGCCGCTGCGCTGGGCGTGTGAAGAACGGCATTTTCCACCTGGACGGGGTGGCTTACGAAACTCCGAAGAACCGCCCCCCGCACACCTGCCACTGCGGCGACGACGCCTACCACAAGAAGCACTGGGGCCTGCAGCTCATTGAAACTACAAATGTCATCGGCGTGCGCTTCAACTACACGAGCCCGCACATGGAGAGCGGCTTTCCAGGCGAGGCAAAGAACTACTGCACCTTTACAATTGAGCGGGCTCGCCCGAATGCGCTGAAAACGGTGTACGACGCGCACCTCACCGACCACAGCCCCGCCGATGCGACCCCCATCAACGTCTTCAGTCACACCTCCTTCAACTTGAACGGCATCCCCGGTCAGCAGGACGGCACGTCAGCAGCAGCGGCGGCGGGGGCGTGGGTGCAGCCGGAAAGCGTGCGGAACCACTGGCTGCGCGTGCCTGCCAGCTACGTCGCCGAAGCCGATCGTGCCGCCATCCCCACCGGCGAATTTCTGCCCGTGTCAAACACCATCTTTGACTTCCGCCAAGGCCGCATTATCGGCGAGGCCCTTGACGACGTCGCCGTGCTCGACCGTGACCCGTGCGGCTACGACCACCCGCTGCTGATCGATGGGTGGGAGAAGGGCAAGCTGCTGTTTCACGGGGAGGCGAAGAGCCCGCTGACGAAGATCCACATGAAGATTTACTCAACGTTTCCGGCGATGTGGGTGTACACGGCGAACAACAAGCCCTTGCCGGCGAGCGGCGGCCCAGGTCAGCGCTACGAGCGTTGGACAGGCTTGCTGATCGGTCCCCAGAACTTCTCGGACTGCGCAAATGAGTATCCGAAGTACCCGAACTGCATCATGCGCCGCGGGGAGCAGCCGTACTCGGAGACGACAATCAACGAGTTTCTCGTCGAGTAAATGAGTTCACGTAAAATGTATCGCGCCCACAGTGTCCTAACGCACATTGTTTCGACTCTAACCGTTTTTTTCTTTTTCGCTTTTCTTCTAGTAACACTTGTAGGTGTCCATCATACCAAGGGGCAGCTTTAAAAGAGCGTATCTGATATATAAACATAAAGCAGATATAACCTAATCTCGTACTCTCTTCCCACCATTTCATTTTAAATTTTTCCAAAAAAATAAATTGGAGACGGCTCTTTTTTTGTGTAGCTAGGAGCGTTTTACACGGCCTTGCAGAGAGCTCCAAACACCATGCTCTGTCTATCACCGTTTTTCCTTTTCTATTTTTTTTATTGAATATTCTGCTCCGACTGCAGTAAAAGCTTTCTTTGACAAAGCAACTCTATTGCAGATTAGCACAAGGTCGTTTCTTCGACACACACCAACGCGCCGTCGTTCACTTGTTACTATTATACTCCCATCAACATTCTACGTCGCGCAACAACAACAATGTAAAAACAGAAAAAACAATGATAGTCAATAGAACAAGTTCAAACTCTCACCGAATGAGCACGCGTCGCTGTGTAAAAAAAAATTTGCAATAGCTAACCCCCCTTTAGCTCAGCGCTGTTCGAAATGTGGTGATCTACTGCATCTCGACAACAATAGATATTACGCAAAAAATCAAATTTACTTCGCGGCTCATCGTTATTTGTTTGAAGAAAATAAAACCCTTTTGTTACCTTCCCCTCTGCTTTTCTCGTTGTCTTCTCTCTCGTTGTGGGT
>MDUD01009373.1:0-14298 GCA_002216565.1 Crithidia mellificae
AATGCAAAGTGAATTGGCTCTTCACCAGAATTGCAGAATGCTGAAGTAAAACAGCTTAAAAAATCTACAAAAAAGGACCTATGCGCATCTGCAAGGCACAAAGAAGCAAAAAGAGAAGAAGCAAGCGGTAATAGAAGAAGTTGATTGTGTTTAGTGCAATGACATTGTTTTGATAAACGCTATTGTTTTGATGTGTCTAAGACGGCGTCTTTGCTGGGTCAGACGCCTGCAGCAGCGATTTGATCGTCTCCGCAGCTCCCACAAAGTCGCCACGGGTCACGCACACAACGCGGGGTGGCACGACAGCGGGTGGTTCGGCCGCAGCTACGGTGACAAAGATATCCTCCGCGTCCTCCTGCTTCAGGCAGTCGACGAGGCGCTGCAGCGGGACGGCGCCGGCTTCGGTGAGAACGCTGACGTGAATGCCGTGCACATCCGCCTCCACCGCCTGCCGTGCAATCTGTTCCGGTGACTGCTTCGCTGGACCGATGTCCACGTCAAATCCCAAGTCGGCCATGACGATGGCGAACTTATCATCCGGTCGGCCCTGCGTGCAGTCTTCGAAGGTGCAGAGGAGAATGCGCGGACGCCGCCCCTCCACCTCTGCGAAGTCGTGCGTGTACTGCGCCACTGCCCGCAACTCTTTGCTCTCCCGATTGGCCAGTCGAAGGTGCGCCTGTGTGGTGTGCTGATGCGGTGCTGCTGCGCTCTGCCTCGCTGTTGTGGTGGAGGCGAATGTACGAAGTTGAGAAGTGGCCACAGGCAGTGCAGTACGAAGCGCAGTGCGAGGCATGGCGGCCACGGCGACTGCGCCGAGGCGTGAAAGAAAGCGCCGCATGAAAGGATGGCGGCTAAAAAAGAAAAAAATTAAAAGGTTCGATGTAAATTTGTGCGACAATTCTGTTTCGACGCTCTAGTTCTGTCGCCAGTCGTTTTCAGCTGCGTTGAGTGGCAACGTAAGCTGAGAAGAAGTCAACAGTCGGTGGGAAAAAAAAAGATTCCGAAAGACGAAGAATACAGTAGGAGTTGGCTTGTACTGGTGGCAGTATGGCCAGCTTTAAACATTAAGTTGTACTTAAGATTCTCCAACATCCGAGTTGCTGACCTTAAAATGCTTGAACTCAATATGACGTGCTGCAGGCACATTTGCTTCTGAGCTCGCGTCGTCAGCGCTCTAAAAACTCAAAAATTGTATATATAAACCTGCAACTTTTCTAGCGGCATAGTCGATGTGATCATAATCTTGAGATTAAATTGTTTGTAAATTCAAACTATATATCACTGAAAAACAAAGACAAAGTCGAGATTGAGGAAAATGAAAACTACGTGAGAGGCAGCAATTTAGTATACGCGCTGACTGATGATACAAGGACAGCTAGTCCAAGAAAAAAAAAAGTAAAGTTGGTATAAGAAACGAAAAGGGAAAAAAAGGCTATCGTGCAACAACGAAGGTGAATACGTTGCATACACCAGCTTGTTAAGATCTTTTGAAGGTCACGTTTTGAGAAATAAGAATTTGAATAACACACACGTTGTCCGACCGCTTTTGCTGCTGTTAATCCTGCGTCTTGATGAGAATTTGATTAAGGTATTCTTATTTCTTGGTTTGTGTGTGCGTGTGTGTGCGCGTGTGTTGTACCTGACCGTCTATACCTACGTGCACCTACTGGGAAGCCGGGTGGATCTTCACATCCTTCGCGATCTTCTCCATATCCGCGTGGTCGAACTTGCCGGCGTCTTTGTGGAGGCAGTTGGCTGAAGCGGCCGCCAGCGCGTAGCGGAAAGCCTCGGCAGCCGGCACGCCGTGGATGTACTGCGCAAAGAAAACCGCATCGGCCGTGTCGCCGGCCCCGAGCGGACTGACGACGCCGTCGACCTTGGGCAGATGCAGCTGCGTCAACTCTTTCCCGCGCTCCTGAATGTACGCGCTGCGCGGGCCGTCCGTCACAGCCAGAATATGCACCGTCCACTCCGCCATGGCGTAGGCGAAGGCGCTCTCCGGTGTCGACTGCCCCGTCAGCTTGTACAGCTCCTCCATGTTCACCTTAAGAATGGAGGTGGCGTGTGGGACTTTGAGGGAGGCTTCGATGCCTTTGATGGCGTCCAGCAGCACCGGCTTCTGAGCCGCCGCCGCCATCTCCGTCCAGCGTGTGTAGAGCTCCGGTGAGGTGTTGTCTGGCAAGCTGCCCATGATGGCCATCCCACCCGCGTGCGCCAGCCGCTCCCGCAGCACGCGGTCCATCTCCTCCGCCGATTCCGCCGGCACCGGGTAGGAGGGCTCGATGATCTCGGTCATGGTGTTGTGCTTCTCGTCAAGGCAGGTGATGCACGTGCGGGTTTCGGCGGGAACGGAGACGGGGTGCACGTCAATGCCCTCTCCCTTGAAAAGGTCCACGGCTCGCTTGCCAGTCTCACCACCCACAAAGGTGAAGAGGGTCGTCTTGCAGGCGTGCGGGCTTGCTTTAAAGCACGCAGAGGCACGGCAAAAGTTGGTGCCCTTCCCGCCGGTGTATTCCCGAAGCGCGCTGGCACGGTTGACCGCATCCAGGCGCAGCTCACCAAACGTCAACGTCTTCTGCAAGGCCGGGTTGGGGCCCACCACGAGAATGTCAGTCGAACTCATGTTTGTGTGTTTGCCGCGTGGGTGCTGCGTCTGCGTAAATGTGCTTTGTGGCTGTTTCAAGTGATTCTGTTAGAAAATGCTAATGGAAAAGAGGTAGTGGGTACAAAGAAATGCCTTGATGCCAGTTCGACTGATGAGTGATGAGACACAAATGCAACCGACAAAATAATAATGAGAAAGGGTGAAAAACCTAAAGAGAGAGCGTTGTTGTGAACCTGCAAGAAATAAAAAAAAAAAGAAGAGAAGAGAAGGTTTGACACAAAGGTAGAAAGATAGCCATTTATTTTTTGGCTTTCTGTTCTAAAAAAAAAAGGATATTCTGCCGTGAAAAACAGTGACTATCGTTTGTTCACCAAGAAGCAGCTCTCAAAACTTCAATTTGAGGATTGCACATAGCATTGCTCAAAATGGACATCCATTTCAGCTTCAATTGAAAAGCCTCAAATGACTTCGACGCTTCAATTTTTTTTTTGGTGTTACAATGATCGCAAGCCGCCAGAAGAAGCAGGCCATGGTTGTTTTGCGTCACCTCTCTTAACTGTTTTTTGTGCACTGTTATTCTCTTGGTTTTCTAATTTAATGTGATAGCATTTTTTTTTATATGCAGAAGAGCGATAAAGCACAACATTCGCGTTCATGCCGCTGGCAAAAGAAAAAGGTCACTTCGATTCGCAAAAAAAGGAGGCGACAGAAAGAAAACGTTCACAAGTAAGGAATGAACAAATGATCGAGGAAAAAAAGCATGGGAAAGAGCAGGAACGCCAACTTCTGCATTCTCCAACTCAGGGCCCACTCGGGCCGGTTAATGCGTTCAGGATTGAAACTCATATAATACTCAGAAGCGTTCTTTTCAGCGGCATAGGGCCACCGTCTCCCAAGCAATTGTGAACACGGGAAACAAAACAACAACAACAAAGCCAGTTCACGCTGCTCAAGAGCATCGACAACGAAGGCGTGTTCGTTCTATCCGTATTTAAATGGGGTGAGTGTGGTACTTGAGGTAGGCAATCGCCAACTGGTCGTCCGCCTTCTGCAGCAGGGGCAGGATGGCAGCCACCACCTTGCCGTGGTACTCATTCACCCACTTGCGCTCCTCCTCCGTCAGGGCAGCCACGTCGATCAAGTCGCGGCACAGCGGAGCCATCGTCAGATGCGACATGGTGTAAAATCCCGTGGGGCTGTACTTGGTTGCGCACTCCACGACCTCCTCCAGGTTCTCAATGCGGATGCCGTAGTGCCCGTCCTTGTAGTAACCAGGCTCATTCGACACCACGCTGTGCAGCTCGAGGTTCGCCTCCGTCGGGTAGGGGCGAATGCCAATGCCAAACGGGCCCTCGTGCACGTTCAAGAACGAGCCCACGCCGTGGCCGGTGCCGTGGGGGTAGTCGAGTCCGACCTTCCACAGCGCCATGCGTGCGAGCGTGTCGAGCCTGGCGCCGTTGGTGCCACGGGGAAAGACAATGCTGTTGATTGAGATGTGCCCCTTCAGCACCAGCGTGTACGCCTCCTTCACCTCGTCGCCCAGCGGGTCAAAGCAGATCGTGCGGGTCACGTCCGTCGTGCCGTCCCAGTACTGCGCACCGCTGTCGATGAGGTAGATCTGATCTCTGCGGATGACGGCAGAGTCCGTCGCCGAGGCGCTGTAGTGGCACTGCGCCGCGTTGGCCCCAGTGGAGGAGATGGAGTCGAAGCTCAGCTGCACGAAGCGGTCGCCCTGCGCACGGAAACCCTCCAGCTTCGTGGCCGCGTCGAACTCGTTCAGATCGGTCACACCCTTCACGGCGATCTGGTCGTGCAGCCAAGCCAGGTAACGCGTCAGCGCCGCGCCATCCCGCACGTGGCACTCGCGAAATCCCTTCAGCTCCACCTCATTCTTCTCTCCCTTCAACTTCTGCGCAGGCCCGCACAGCACCCGCACCGTCTCCACGCCTGCCGCCTGCAGAATCTGGTACACCGCCTCACTCGTCTGCCGCTCATCCACAAGCGCCTTGCGGCCCTGCGGCAGCTTCTTCAGATCCGCCTCGAACTGCTCGTACGGGAAAAAATCGATGTGGTCGGCGCACACCGCACGCACCTCCTCCGTGACCTTGTCCAGGTTCACGTAGAGGCGCACCTTCGCGTCCGCCTCGTCGATGATGACGTACGCGTAGAAGACGGGGTTGTAGTCGACATCCGCACCGCGCAAATTCGTAAACCACGCCACCTCGTCCAGCGCAGACAGGATCATCATGTTGCAGTGCTGCTTCTTCACCTCCGCCAGGATGGCCGCACGACGCTCCTGGCACGTCGCACCGCAAAACTCCGCCGGCCGCACGTACATCTTCTGCGCGTTCTTCTCCGGTGGCATCATGTCCTGCACGATGTTCGGCACCGGATGCAGGTTGATCTTCTTGCGCATGCGCTCCCACTCTGCCACCGTGACGAGGTGCGGGCAGAGCCCAATCGCGGCGCTGGAGCCGAGGTGGTCCGTAATCCAATCCTCGATCGTCGGCGTCTCCAGCTTGCCCTGTTTCATCAACTCGAACTCCGAGTACAGCTGCTCCGCCGCGGCAATCCAGTACCGGCCGTCGGTCCATAGGAGCGCCGCGTCGTGCGTGATGACGGCGGTGCCGGCACTGCCGTGGAAGTTGGAGATGAAGGCGCGCGCCTGCAGGTGGGTGGCGGTGTACTCGCTGTTGTGCGCGTCGCTGCTGGGCACGATAAGCGCGTCCACCTTGCACTCCTTCATCTTCTCGCGCACACTGTGCAGCAGCGTAGCACCAGAAGCCTTCATAATTTATTTCTGTAAAGGGGGTAAAAGAAAAGAGTGAGTTGAAAAGTAGCTTTGGGTAGTCTTGCGTGTTTGGGTGTTAAATCTACGTTAAAGTGACGCTAATGAACCAATAATGGGAATGGTTTTCTTTTATTTTAGGTAGAACGATAAGGAGTGTAAGTAAACTATAAAAAAAAATTGGGGAACAGAAACAAACTTGTTGTAATTGTTTTCGTTGTTGTTGCGTTAAAGCAGAGCGAAAACGACAAGAAAATAAGAGGATATGAAGCTTGAGAAGAAAGGGTAACCGATTCGTTTAGAGGATACTAGTTGAGCAGGAAAACATTTACCATCGTGTTTCTCACTTGAGCTAAGAATCAAGTCTTTGATACTCTAAGCAAGGACTATTCTAAGTGTCCTGTGCTGTCGACGAAAGCAAACTGCTCGTAAGCAGAAAGATGCAAAGCAACTACCTGTCCAGCTAAATGTGATTTTAACACAACAAATGGTTGTTATTGTTGTTGCTGCTGTTTCTTGTGTGTGTGGGAATGCTAAAAGAATTGCGTCTTTGCTTGTTGCGACGCGAAGAAACACCTTGTGACTGCACGTAAAGCTTCTCCTGTAATTTTAGTGCTTTTTTGTTGTTGATGAGTTGTGTGCGCACGGCTGCTGCACAAAGTAAAGAAGAAAAACAACAACAACCACGCTCTCTCAAATAATACTGTGAAAGGCAAAGGAAGATAATGGTGAGAAAAAAAAAACTTGTAAGCTTCAACGCTGAGCTTCGCTGCAACGTTCTGTGCGAGAGAATAAATACATTATTCTCATACGCACACACACAAGCGTGGGCAATCCAACGCACGGTCTTTGCGTTTAGAGACCCATCTTTGAAGGATCCTTGCCAGCCTTTTCGATCAGCTCGCGCTTGTAGTCTTGGAAAAGGCGCTCCACGTGCCGGCTCTCTCCAATGATGAAGAGCGCGATGAGGAACCACAGGTAGCCCAGCACAAGCAGCTGGCACTTGTTGCTCCAGCTGTTTAGCTTCTTGATCGTGTCCGCTTCGCCAATGACGGCGGTTGTCGTGTCCGCGACGGTGAAGCCAAGTCCTTGCAGCGCGTTGACCGCCTCCGCCACGTAGGCTGGAGGAAGAATAAACACAAGCGACTGCTTGTCCTCCTTCGGGTGCACCACGTACTGCTCGCCAACAATCTTCACCACGCGGCGCGACACCCACGGGTGGTGTGCGTCGCGGAACCGGTTTGTGGTCAGCAGAATGGTACTCATCGGTGTTTTGAAAGGCTGCTCCTTCTTGATAAACTTGCGGCGACTCAGATTCACATCTACGCAGTCGGGCAGGCCCATTGGGTGGAAGTAGGCGTAGTCGGGAAATTTGCCTTTGCGCAGCAGCGTGCGGCAGAAAAAGACGTAAAACGGGTTGTAGATGTCGTTGCTGACGTACATAATGTGCTCCTTGACGTAGGGCTGGTAGACCCACTCGGTCAGGTACTCCTCCTTGGCGTAACGCGGGGCCGGGACGATGGTGATGCGCTGGCGGCGGAACGGGTGGTCGATCTTCAAAATGCGCACCACCCGGTCCGCCCCGTCGTTAAAAATGACGTCTTTGAGCCGCCACGACTTTTTACTAATGAGTTCGGACATGGTGCAGCTGAACTTGTGCCGTGGTAAAATAATACGATGGAGTGAAAGGGCAGAAGAGAACGGGAAAAGAATTGCTAGATGGCTCATATTGTTATGTGCCACAAGAACTAAAGGAAGTGCGTCTTAGCATCTGGCAGAGTCTTTTAAGTCTGCCAAAGCACCTTCAGGCGTGTTCAATATAAATCGCGGTTCAGCCATAGGTCTCACCCACTACTAATGCACTCGACAAAGTTTTTTTCTGTGAACGCTTTCATAGAAAATTTATGTGTGCTGCAGCGTTAAAATCGCGACATCAAAGCAACGATCACAAGTAGCCGTTAATGCACCGCAAAGTTTGGAACTCCATAAACAACGAAGATCACCCTTTTTTCAAGTAACATAAGCTAGCTACTTCTCATATAAATTCCAAATAAAGATTCCTCGTTGTCTTGCCTTGCTTTTAGTTTTTTCTCCCATGTTATCAAAACATCACCAAATACAATTGACAGTTTAAACTAAGGGAAAAAGGGGGACTTTGTGCACTCTGCATTTAAGCTGTTTGCATAACGAAATAATCCTTTCCTTTCTTTCCTTTTCCGATATAGTGATGATACCAGCTATTTGCATCAGAATATCATCCAAATGTTATTCTGGAACCTTTTCGATGTCAGTCCGTACAATCAGCGAGCAAAGTTCATCTGCAAAGCGGACAAGAAAGACAAAACAAATTTGACAATCTTTGCCATACATATGCAATAAAGCACGGGGATAAATGCTAGCGACTGGAAGTAAAGGCACAAAAAAAAAACCTGTCAATGTAGTTGNGACCAGGAGTGTACTCACAACACTTTCAAAGTTAACTCCGTTATTTGACAAGAAGAAAAAAACCATTTTCATGCAATGTCGAATTTCTACAATGAAGTCTCGACCCAGACGATACAGCAATATCAAAAAGGAAAAAAGGAAACCTGAAAAAAAAGAGCTTCAAATTAAGAATAGTAAAGAGAAAAGGTGGGATGACGATGAACGGGAAAAAGTGCACCTGCTGCCACCGGTCAGTGAAGAAATCTTGGTTGGAACGAGCACATATTTCGAGGCAGAGATGTCAGCTTTTCTTTCTTTTTTGCCGTAAGGCACGCACTTGTGAAAAAAATATGAAAGAGAGACGGAAAACAAGCGTAAAAGAGAATAAAAAAAGACAATGAGGAAAGGAGCAAAAGATGACGAAAAAAAAGGGAAAAACAAAAAGTAGAAGAAGAAGGGAGAGGATTCGTTGTGTATGTGCGCATACCTGGCCGGTAGGGCACACACACACAATGCTTTTTTTTGCTTTCTTTTTCGGCCTTCCCTATCTGTGCCCTTTTGATTCCGCAAAGAAGAAAGAAGGCACAGAAGAGGAAGTATTAAGAGATATGGTGTGTGGAAAGCAGGTCCAGGGGAGACGCAAAAAAAAAGGAAAAAAAGATGTAGGGCTGACAGCACTTAACCTTCGCGTGCTTAGAACGGCAGAGGGATGAGGCGGCGCTGCACGAGGTAGTTGTAGATGCAACCCGAGCGCACCAGGTCCAGACCAGAGGACACACGCACGTCGTACACGGTGATGGAGGTGGTGTGTGACTTGTCCACCATCTCCTGCTTCACACGGAGGAACAGCACCGGGGGAATGTGGTTCTCGCTGCACACAATCGCCTCTTCGGCCGAGAGCGAGATGAAGCCGCGCATGTTGCGCACATCGAGCAGGCCACCCCACTTCATCTCCACGTCCTGATCGCCCACCGGCGGATCCTGCGCGCGGTTGACCTCCGTGCGCTGCTCCAGCAGGCGCTCCGTTGGCGTCTTGATGCCGAGTAGGCGGCGCAGACCCACCAGCCACGCCTCGCAGTCCGTGTCGGAGTCGCAGATCACCTCCAGTGTCTTGCCGCCACGCAGGATGATGGCAAACGCGCGGTAGTTGTTCAAGCCGATGTTGCCCGGCGTGATGTTCTGGGTCGGGTCGTGGCGGTAAGTGCCGTTGTCTGTGACCGCCTCCGCACGCGCCTTGGCGAGCTGCGCCTCGGAGCTGAAGGCAACAAAAGACTCGCTGTACACGCCCAGCACGACCTTGCGGATGTCGCGCAGCTGGATCGTCACCGGCGGCTTGCGGCGGTTGATCGGCGCCCCTTGGTTGTCCAGCTCGCAGGAGTGGATGCGCTTGCCATCCTCGGAGATGAAGTAGAAGCGGCGGCGCAGGTGGGCCTTGCTGGAAACCTTCGTCATCTTCACGCCGTGGCGCAGGTAGGTGAGGACCTGCTCCACCAGCGAGCCGAGGTGCTGCTCCTTCTTCACGGCATCCTGCAAGTTCTCCTTCTTCTTCGCCTGCGCCACCTCCAGCACGCGGTTGCGGTACGCCTCCAGGCCCTTCTCCAGCTTCTCCTTCCGCGCCTTCTCCTCCTCAATCTTGTTCAGGTACGTCTGCTTTTCTTGCGCGAAGACCTCGTCGAACTGGCGACGGATGTTCTCCGTCTCCTCCGGGTTCACCGGGACGTCCTCGAGCGAGATGAGCTTCGGCAGGTAGTCCTCGATGGTCTTGATATCCTCCACAACGGCCTTCTCCGAGGCCTCCTCCTTTGCGGAAACCGCCTCGCCGTTCTGCTTGCGCTCCTCGGCGATCGACTTGAGCTGCTCCAGCACCTTCTCGTTGATGTCCTTAATCTGCTTAATCCACTGCTCCCGCTGGTGGCGGCGCTCCGCCAGGACGGACTTGCGGATCGCCTCGACGTTGCCGCGCTCGCGCAGGATGGCCTCGCGGCCCTTCGCCTTGTCCAGCTTCGCCATCTCGAGCTGCTTCTGCTTCGCTGCGATGGCGGACTGGCGCACCACAAGGTCCTCCTCGAGCTGCGTCATCTCCTCCCGCAGGCGGGCCACCGCGGCCTCCTCCTCCTCCTTCTTGCGGCGGATCTTCTCAAGCGCCTGCTCGTAGTCGCGTGTCAGGTTGTCGCGCTCGGCCTGCAGAGAGCTGTTCTCGCGCTTCTTCGTCTCCAGCGTCTTCTCCAGGGCAATGAGGGTGGTACCGCACTTAATCTCCTGCTCCTTGATCGTCTGCGCCGCCTCCTGCTTCGCGCGATCGCGAATCGCGTTGAGCTGCTTCTCCCGCGCCTCCTCGCGCTTCGACTGGATGGCGTTAATGCGCTTCATCTCCTCCTCCTTGATGTTCGTAATGTTCTTCGTCGACTCGTAGATGCAGGGCTTGTAGTCGTACACGGTGCGCGCCACGACCAGCTCATCGCGCAGCTCGAAGATGTCGTGGTCGAGACGCCACTTCTCCACCGGCAGATCGCGCAGCATCGACCCAATACCGGAGGAACCGAGCGTGTTGCAGATGCGGCGAATCATCGACAGGTTGTGGTAACTCTCCTCCGCCCAGTCGCCGTCGGTGAAGCAGTGAATCAGCATGATGGTGTTCGTCGGGCCGTTGACGGAGTTGTTCGGGTTGCCCTTCTCCGCGTTGTAGCACCGGCGCATGAGCTGGCTCATCTTCGATTTGCCAAAGGGGATGCGCAGGCGGCTGCACTTGATGCTGGACACGATACCGGCCGCCGACACGAGCACACGGTGCGTCTTCTCAAACACCTCCTGCTGCGCTGGGTCGAGGCCGCACAACACCGGACGCTCCGCATCGCCGAGGGCGACGAAGGTCATCGAGTTGGCCTCGTCGTACTCGTTGTACTTCTCCTCCGACTCGTAGCGGAAGAGCTGGAGCATGATGGACTCGCCCTTGTACGGCGGCAGGGCCTGCAGCTCCGCCGTCGGCTGCTTCTCCGGCAGAACCGCCTCGAAGTACTTCTCGTAGTTCTGCGCGATCTTCGCAAAGACGGCACGCACGTCGGCCGCCGAGGAGACCTTGACGCGCTCCACCATGCGCACCCGCGGGCCCTCCTTCACCGACTCCACGATGCAGCCAAGCTCGTTGTCCGCCTTGATCATGTCGGGCAGATGCTCATCCATCCCAATCACGAAGCACGAGATGGTGAAGATGCCCTGACCACCGCTGACTGCGTCGCTGATAATCTTCGCGGCGTAGCCCTCCTCCGTGCGAGTGCCCAGCATGAGCTGGCGCTTCGGTGTCGAGCGAACACCGTAGCCAAAGGCAACGAGGTTCTGCCGGTTCTTCACGAAGTCGGAGGCGTAGTTCGACATGGCACGCTGCTGAATGTTGCCCGAGGTCGGACGCTCCAGCAGCTGCTCGACGTTGAAGGTCGTGTCGTTGGCCGGAAAGTTCGCCTCCTTCAGCGCCGGAGGGCAGGTGAAGCCTACACCGTTGCCAGCCGGGCGGAGGGCCGTGGGCTGGCGGGACTCCTTCATGTCATGAAGGCACACCGCAATCTTCGCTTCCATGCTCATGGTGACGGGGAGATGGTGGTGGTGCTGTGGATTGTAACAATCTGAAGGGAAAAAAGGGGGGAAAAAACAAAAATGAGAGGTATCAAGCTATCTAAAAAAAAAAAAGAAAAAAAAGAAAATTGAAAGCTCTGTTATCCTAAATGAAGAGTAGTGTGTGCGCAGCAGCAAAAAAAAATGTGTCAAAGGATTCGAAAGGCGATCGTAAAGAGAAGAAAAGGAATCGGCAAGAGGTGAATGATCAGAGAAAGCTAAGAGATGAAACATATTATTGGAACAGACTCTGCAAAGCTTGATGTGTGCATTATGATTTTGCACTTGCTCGTAACACGCTTTCGTTTAAAGAGTGTGCGCTGCGGATAAAGCCTTCTGCACCTCATTTATAGAATGAAATCTGTATGACCACTTTCATCGAAAAGAAGTGTTGACATTTATCGCATAATCCTCGCTTGAAAGTGAAATAGCATGTAAATAGATGGTTTTTGTTTTGTTTTGTCTTGAAAAGCAACGCAAGCATAACACAGGTCGTGAACGGAACCAAGGGAAAAAAGGTGAAAAGAAGAAGAATCAACCGTAAAAAGCCTCCAACCATGTCGTGGCTCATCGCACTCACTTTGGTGTTGCTGTACAACAACAACCGACAAGCACAAAGCCCTTCTAATCGAAGTCGACAACAAAGAGGCTTCAGACAAAGGCAGCCTTGCCAGCAAACCGAAGGCAAGCAACAGCTTCTACGAGAGGACCTGCGGACACCACTGCGTAAGGTGACGGAAGAGAAAACGCGCAAAGACGCAGGCGATTACGGCGATCAGGGGGTACAGCCAATGGCGCTCAAAGCCGAGCACAGTGAAGGCGCAGCCCAACCAGAGCACGTACACGAAGTCCACCATGGGCAGCAGCGAAGGCGGCATGGCCCAGATGAGAAAGAGGAGATAGCTAAGCTTGGCGTAGGAGGCCAGCGCCGCCTCAATAAACCACGGGCGCGCCGTGTACTCGTAGTTGCGGTAGAAGAAGCGGCCCAGCCAGGTGGCCACAGACGCCACCAGCGCATTCTCGGTAACGGCAAAGACGAGTAGGTGCGGGATGGCGGTGGGGTAGTCCATCACGGGCAGAAAAGGGCTCTGCAGAATGCGCACAAACTGCAGCGAGCGCACCTGGTGGTCCTCCGTGTAGAGAGAGCTGTTGAAGAGATCATCGGTCAGCTGCGGCACCGCCTCCAGCACGGTGAGGCTGCGCACCACGACAGCCTCCAGAACGCAGCACAGCACAAAGAGCACGTGTGTGGTGTAGTGGTCGGCACGGTTGAAGAGGGCGTGGGCCCACGCTCGCCGGCGCAGGAGAACGACGTCGATCCAGACCTGCACGTCACCGCACTCGAAGTAGGAGTCGCAGACGCAGCCGCACTCCCCGCAGCGCTCCACCGTCTCGGTGTCCGGCTTGATGATGCGTGGGACGGCGTGCCCACACTCAATGCACACGGGCATGGTGCAAGGGTACTTACGCAGGACAACTACTAAAAAATTACCAGGTTTCTAAATTGCTCGCACGTAAGAAATACGGGAAATTCAGGCAGTTGTGTTTGCAAAAGTGCGTGCGAAATTCAATTGGGGTTGGTAACCATAAAAGAAAAGAACAGAGAAAAAGGGAAGGCAAAACCTGTGGAGGAAATCGCAGTTCTTTAACCATTAATTATACATGTCTCGCTTGTGTGAAAAATCGCACCTTGTGCAGCAACTATCTTTAAAAAAAGACACAAGGAGTACCTTTTCTCGGTCTATCGAGGTGCAGACCAAAAAGAATTATTTTTCAATTTATTATAATAGAGAAAAGGGAAAAATCTTGAGAACGCGTTCAGCAAGCACAAGAATTTTCAAAGTTTTTAGAGAGTTGCTTGCCATTCTCCATGATACTGAGGTCTAAAAAAAGCCAAGCCCACCACTTCGTGTTGCCTCGTAGCGGCTCGCCTCATCCGGGTCTTGTTTTTACCACTTTCAGGTGAAAAAAACGTAGGTAAATTAAAATATGAGAATAATAATAGTAATAAACAAAAACAACCTTCATTGCAACGCACCGACAAAACTCTTTGAGGGCGCGACAAAGAGAACCT
The DNA here is from genome assembly GCA_002216565.1 of Crithidia mellificae. NCBI lineage: Eukaryota > Euglenozoa > Kinetoplastea > Trypanosomatida > Trypanosomatidae > Crithidia > Crithidia mellificae. Next base: position 13,498 of record MDUD01009373.1, read on the forward strand.
TTTAAAGTCATCTTCTGCGAGTCCCAAAAAAAAGAAAGCTTCATCAATGCGCGGCGTTGACGACGATAGATTAAACTTCACAAACACCTGCTCGGTGTGACGTTGTGCGAAGCGCAACCAATCGCTGTTGCGTGCATAAGCAAGGCACACCCTTGCTGTTGTTTCAATTTCTTTTTCTTTTTTGCTGCTGCATTTGGTCAGGCTCATGCACTTAACTTCAGGGGGATTGGTGTAATTTTGTTTGTGATTGTATTGACGTGTTTGCGTGAACAATGCACTTATGCACACTGCAAGAACACGAAAATACAAGAGAAAGAAGAAAAAAAAAAAAATTGTGTGTGTGTGTGATTTCGAATTGATGAACAAAGTGTTAGCTCTAACACTTATCTGCTGAGCGAGGTGTTATCGGGTATTGCAAACCAAGCGCGCCAGCGACAAGAGATGGAGAAAGAAGGAGAAAAAAATTGGTGGAAATTGCGACACGAGCTCGTGACGCCCACCGCAAGAATACGCAATTAAGAAGCCAGGCTGCTAGCTAACAATAACGCACATGCGAAGGCAGCCGCTCGGCAAAAGGAACACAGTAAGACATCTTTCTGTTTCAGTAAAGAAAAAAAAAGGGAGATAAAGGAAAGTATCAGAAAGAGATCAATTGGAAAGTGTGGTAAGGTGATAATGAAAAACGTTCGAGAATTAGTCATGTAGTACAATCCACCCGGCAACTCAAAAAGAAAAACATCAGAGGAGGCAAAGGAAACAAAAATAGAAACACTAATAGTAGGTCCGATAATAGTAGTTCTG